>JAGHQL010000092.1:0-103329 GCA_020080175.1 Glutinoglossum americanum
GAGCCAGGCGGGGAGGGGGGAGGGGCGGGTCAGCAGGCGGTGGGCGAGGATGGCGGGTTTGGCGTGGTGCGCGGTGCGGGTTATGGATGGGCGGCCTGGGCGGCGCGGGGGGGGGTTAGCTGGGTGGGGTTGGGGGGGGGGGCGGCAGGCACGGTACCTTTGCGTATCTTCGCGGCTAGGTAGCCCGGGAGCTGCGTCAGCGATTCGAGCAGGAGGAGGCCGAGCACCGAGAAGAAATATGCGCGCGCGGTCGTGTATTTGTCTTGGACGATCGGTCGCGTCATGCTGGGGGAGGCTATCCGGTGGGCTAATCCGTATAAATGTATTCTCTCGAACCAAGACTAGATGATCCTCTGTCTGTATGTTTCTCGTCTTTCGCTCGATCGTCTTGAAGAAGCCCGACAGACCTCCCGCGCCGGGGGTTTTATCTTGAACTTCTCCTCGCGCATAGGGGGCTTAGTCTGTTCTTTCCAGCTGGGCCAGCAGGGTGTTCTGGGGTAGCCCATCTGTCGCTATCTGAAATTCAAATGGTGGTGCGCGGTTACCTCCGAAAAACACAAAATAAAATGAAATGCACGGGGTAACTGGAATAGGGTAATAATAGGGTGGCTCTCCAGGGGCCAGTTGCTGCTCAGCCGAGTTGAGTGGGGCGGCTTACCTTTCGCTACTGGAATCCTTATATTCTTCCAAACCAAGTTAAACAGAATCCCAGAATCCCCTGCGCGAGGCTTTTCGGGTTCAGCCCCGTCATCACTTAATTTTCCAAAGATCCATTTGTCACGGGCGCCTCAGCCGTCCCTTCGGCTTGGTTACGTTGGATGTAGATCGGGTAGCGAATTGCGGCTGGGGCATTTGGAATTCCACGCGGTAATCTGGACACAGGCTGAGGCGCCAAGTCGCCAATCTCGCGCGAATTTGGAATTCCCCCAGACCCGTTTTCCCTCGAGTCGCTTGGCCCCACAAGCGACCAGCAGACATTTGTCACGCTCTGATTACACGCGTAAGTGACAAATAAGCCGTCGTGCAGGTCAGAGCTGCCGGACTTGGGATGGGCTGAGGACCCTCGTCGCAGGGCTGGGCGGGCAGCCGCGCGGGCATTTGGAATCTTCCTCTTTTGGCATTGTTTTTGGAATGGCCGTTTGGGGATCTGTGCGCGGTAAGAAGCGTTATGACGTTAGATAGATGGATGGAATACGGGCGGAAGGGGGAGGAGGAGCATAAATACGGAGGTATCGCCTTGAGGAGGAGGACACGAAAAGCCATTAAGCACAGCAGCCGTCGCAGCGATAACTACCTACGCTCTACACTTCTTCACACTAGATACTCGATCCCTTGTATCCATTTTCTCTTCCCAAGGGTTAAGCACATTACTTTCTCTGCACCACCTCCAATCGAAAAAAAAAAAAACATCAACCATGCTCTTCAACGCCTCCCTCTTCCTCACCACAACCCTCGCCCTCTTCTCATCCCTCACCGCCGCCCAAACCCCCACAAACTCCTCCTCCTCCTCCGACGCAACCACAAAACCCAACTGGTCCGGCTCCCTCTCAACCCTCTCCGGCGGCCTCTCGGGCACCGTAAAAGTCACATCCCCCACGACCCTCCTGATCCAAAACTTCAAGCTCGGCGACGCCAGCGCGCCCGCGCTCTACTGGTGGGGCTCCGCGACGCCCGCGCTCAAGTCCGGCTTCCGCATCTCGAACGCGCAGGTCAAGACTCCGTCCGGCGGCGCGGATCTGGTGGTGCAGCTGGATGCCGGGAAGACCGTCGCGGATTTTAGCACCGTGGGGTTGTGGTGCGAGAGGTTTGGCGTCGATTTTGGGCAGGCCGTTTTGAGTGCGGATGGGAGTGCGGGCGCGCCGGCTGCCACGGGGGCTGCCACGGGGAGTGGTGCGCCGAAGGCCGGGGCGGGGACCGCGGTGTCGGTTCCTGTTCGTGTGGGGTTCTGGGCTGGGGTTATGGCGGCGGGTTGGGTCATTTTCGCATAGATTGAGTGGCTTTGATAGGTGGTAGGGAGGAGTTTTCGTGGTCTGTCCTTGGGGCGCTGAAATAGAGGGACGTGAGAGGGGGTGTCTGCTCGAGGCGAGGGGAAAGGGTTGAGTTTTTCGGTGGCTATCGTTTCGCAGTTAATGTTCGTGCCTCTTTTGGTGCTCGTAGCTAGACTTGAGGCTTATGGTTGGGCGACACGGTGAGATGTGATGATTAAATAGGGTAGTTAGTTGGCAATTCCTACTATGGTTCACAGGCAGTCACCCCTCGTCGCGAAGCTGAGATAACCGGTTAAACTATCGGAAGAATTTGCAGATTCCTAGAGTGTTGCAAAGGGAGGCGAAGGAACGTTTTTTTGATTTAGTAAGGCAAATGGGTCTAGCCAATCTGGTTCTGGCGACTTGAGCTGGGCTTGAGCGGGCTGATGTTTATATGATCGGCGGGGAGAAACGATCACTGTGTAAATCTTGGAACGCGGGGCGAGGATGCGCCCACTACAATCGAGCTAACGTCCTGCCTCATATCAGAGCTCAACTTTCAACACCCCGGAAATGGCCGAGAGAATAAAACCGCATGCGATCGAAACATGCCCAGCCAATCGAGATGACCCACTCAGCGTGCTGGACGACCTGTGCATTAGCCAGATCATCGCGTTCTTATCGGCTCCCGATATCGTTCGTTGCAGTGCCGTCTCTCGGCTCTGGAAGGCCACCATCCAGCATAACCTCCGACGAACTTTGCTTCACGGACATTTCCCGTATGCGTACGATGTAGGCTATTTTGGGGGAGGCGAGGGCAAGGGCGGTATCAGCCCAGAGGATACGTTGCTGGAGTTTAAGCGCCAGGGTTCAGTCTAACTACCCTCCCCATATATCTGGCATATGGTTGCTAACTAATACATGCTACGACTCAGCTTACCAACATCATGCCTACCGATGCGGCAGGGCCACCTGGGTAGAACAGCTCACGCATGAGGCGGCAGTACCCCTCTACAGCGCCAAGGGCGGTTATGTTGCATGGGCTCCCCGCGATTACGGTGTGGTCTTCTGGCGAAGGTTGACGGGCGGCGGAGATTACGGAAAGGGGATCGGACCTGCACAGAGGATCGAGTTGCAGAACCTAGTGGATGGTGACGAGGTGAAGAGTCTTCTCGTAAATGCGAATGGGATGCTGTTCCTTAGGGTGGACAGGGAGAAGCGGCAGATTTGGTAAGTTAGGACGAGCGTTAACGCATCGTACCATCTTAGTAACGTCCCGCATGTCAGGCGCTTATGCTACTAGCAGTCACTAACGGCCCTCTTTCCAGTAACCTGGTATTCTCTCTCCAAGACGGCCGGACCATCTGGTCTAGAACCACTGCATTTCCATCGGGCGCCGTCTTGGAATTCGTCCCCCGGTTGATCGGCGGAAACCGCATCTACCTGGCCAGCACGGACGTTCACGGCGAGGCATACCTTTCAGCCCTCGACCTTCACTCCGGAGCCCCCCTCTACACTACCCGCCTCGCCAACGACCCACCAGTTCACCACATAGGTCAGCTCGAGCTCCTCAATTTCAGCGACGGTAGCGAGTACATCGTTAACACCATATCGACTGCGGCACTGTTTCTCATAGGTTCTCCCAAGGGTAGGCCTGGGATCGCCATCATCGACGGAGCAACAGGCATTGTTACCCAATGGCGCCCCCACGATGGTATCGGGGGGCATTCCGCAATGGCCAAACCGAACACCACGCCCAACACGTTCGCGCTCTGGAACTACAATTCAAGCCCCACCCCACAGGTTCAGATTTTCGTGCAACAGCCCGACGGCTTATTCGCCAGATCCCAGGTCACCAACTTCAAGTATCCGTGCGTCAGCTGGATGCTCCACCCATTCACGCACATGGGGGTCGTGATCTCTACGAACGGGACCGTCTGCGCTGCGGCCAACCCACGAGGCTGCCGGGCGGCTCCTCGGCCTCCCGAAACGCGAGGGTCGGAGGTGGCCTGGTGCGATATGAGATCGGTCAGGAGGGTCGTCCTGGCGAACCAGCTATTTAGGAAATCGCAGACATTTAGGCCGCCCTCGGAGCTGGAGGTGGTTATACAGGTATTGGACGAGGGTAAATTCCTCTTTTGCGATTACTATTCTGGTGTGGTCGGCCTTAGCGTCATTAGCTTTGCGCCGGATTGGTAGGGTATGGTACGTTGGGTTGTTTAAAGAGTTGTATGGGGTAAGCGATAGCCACATTATGACTAACTGTTGCCCGCACAAGGCCGGAGGAGAACCTGTGTTCAAATACATAGCTTGTACGCTGCCTACCTACTTGGATTCTCATTCTTACGCTAAATACAACTATACTTGGCGTAGAGTTCTTCACACCAGTTTGGCTTTGGGTTTAAGCAGAGGGTTCGGGTCTTGGACCTTGTGCTGTGCGGATGGATTAGGAGGGCGCTCACAAAGGAAGAAACAGCAAGCGAGGGAACAAAAAAAACATGGTTTACTATTTATTATAACTCTCCGCACTTAGAGCAATGCTCCTCGCTCGAGGCTCCCAAAGACTCCTTTACACCGCTTCAAACGAACCCGCTTTCAATTCCCTAAATCGCTCATATCCGTTCTACCCCTAAAACCCAAGACCACCCCTAGACGCCCGTCCACGCGACTACGGCTCACTGAATTCACTGCACCAAAAATCATGGCACTCGGAGCCCGGGGAGGCGGGGAGGGCCCGCCATCTGACCCAGGGGCACCTTTGAGCCGGCTGGTCGCTCCGGTGGAACAAGCAGAATAGCGTGCCGCAGAAGTGGCGGTGGCCGCAGCTGTATTCGGTGAAGATCATGACGCACATGCTGGGTTTAGCGTAGGCGGTTAGGTTGGGCTGGTGGATGGTAGGGGTTGGGGCCCGAGGGGTGGGAGGGGATCTTATTTAGGCGGCAAGTGGGCCCCCGAGCGGACGGGTTACGGGCCTTGGGTAGATGGAGTAGGGTGGTTTGGTCGGATTGCGTTGACCGGGGGGTGGGAATAAAGAAAGAAATCGGTGTTGATCGCCTTCCTTGGTCTACGCCGGCACCGCGTACTTCCCGGCAAATTCCAGTCCGGGTAATTTGTTACTTGCTTGCGCTGCTATGGGTGGACTCGCTATACCTTAGACGCTCCGGGAGTTGCTGCTGTGCTCGTAGCGAGGGCTTATGCGCATGCTTACCCCGCCCGCCTTCTGCTAGTAGGCTCAATGAGAGCTGCTTTACTGGCGATACCTGTCCTATTAAAGGCCATATATAGCCTCCTCAGCTCCCCTCTGTTGGAAACGGCAGCAGCGCCAGCCCCCAGAAAATCCTCCTCTAGCCAACGAAAGAAGATCAGGTGGGGGGCGACAAGACAGAGGGTAAGGTAAGGTAGCCGGGTTTCTGTCATGGCCGGAGAGCACGATCTAGGTGCTCGCACGTGTTATTCACCCCACACATGTTCGGAGATATCTGCAAGGCTTGGCTGCGTAATGTCCATATCCAGCGGGTGACAGCGGATCGGCTAAAGGCCTTCCACAGGGTTTATATAATTTGTTTTTCCTTCAGAGATGAGGGATTTTTTGCACACCCTAGCTTCGAGCCCGCCCAGCCTTAAATACCGCTAGGCAGCAGAGGCGTGACACATTTCGGGGGCTTCAATTGGCGTAGTGAAAATCTTGAGTGGATGCCCGAATTCATGACCCGTGTAAGGCTGGGAATGCATCTCGGTGGAAAGCACTCAAGGGTTCTTAAAAGTAGCTGATCCCAACGTGGTAACACCAGACAGGTGGACTCGTAAGACCATAACTGCATGACTACAAAACCAAGGCCACCAGACCCCTAGGGCGATAACGAACGTTCAAGGGATCTCGCGAGATGTTCAAGCTAACTAGTCACCCCAATGACTTGCAAAAGGTCATTTTCCGGGGCGAATGCGCCCTTGCCGCCATCCCTCACGACCATCCGGATAGGGCAGCTACTTTGGGCGGCCTATCTGCCATCAGTGCACTGATGTATGAGCAAACTAGGGACATCAGTGACTTGCAAAAGGCCATTAGCAGAGGTGAAGAAGCTGTAGCCGCCGCCTCTCACGACCATCCAGATAGAGCAGTCATTTTGAGCAACGTGGCTGTGCTACTCCGCTGTATGTACCAGCGAAGTGGCAATTTCAATGACTTACAGCATGCTATTGGTAGAGGAGAAGAAGCTGTAGCTGCTACTCCACACGGCCATCCGGAACTGGCAGATCTGTTGGACCACCTGGCTGATACCGGAGTAATGAAGTTTAAGCAAACTGAGGACCTCAATGACTTGCACAAGGCCATCGGCAGAAGTGAAGAATCTCTGGCCAGTACCCCCACCGACCACCCGGACAGGGCAATTCGTCTGAGCATCTTAGCCGCTTTCATTCTAATGAGTTTTAAGCGAACTGGGGACCTCGATGACTTGCAAAAGGCACTCAGCAAAAGTGCAGAAGCTGTGGCCGTGACCCCGCACGATCACCCGAATAGGGCCGGTATATTGAGTTGCCTGGCCACCGCCGCAGTAGAGAAATTCAAACAAACTGGCGACACTGGCGACTTACAGACGGCTATTAGCAGATGTGGTGAAGCCGTGGCCATAATCCAAAACAATCACCCGTTCAGATCAGCCATGCTAAGCAATCTGTCCAACTGTCTCAGCTATCAGTTTGAGCGGGCTGGAGACCTCAGCGACTTGCAAAAGGCCATTGACGTGGCCAACGAGGTGGTAGCTACGATGCCTGATGGCCATCCTGATAGAGAATATCAATTGAATAACTTGGATGTTCTCCTTAGCCATAAACTTGACAATTTACAGAAAGCCGTCCCTGGATCCAAAGAGGCGGAGACTGCCGCTCCCGAAGGCAACCGCGATCGGGAATTGGAAGGTACGTTGGCAGGACCTTCAGTTCCCCCGCTGATAGCACCAAGCGATCTCCTTCCCCTGGAACCACTATCTCGACGCCCTTCTTTGGTAGATTCGAGGCGCGAGGCTGAGAGGCAATCCATAGTAGACCTAGATAACGAGCCTAACATCTTGTGTGCTACATATCAGGTCTCTTGGGAAGTCAAAAGCTTCATGGCGGATGAATTCCCTCCCGGACAGCTATTGGGTCCTGTTGTCACGCTTACTGGATCAATAAAGGACGCCCAAGCAGCCACGTGTATGGACTACATGAAATGGAGGTGGCCAGAAACAGGGCCTATATTGTTGCATGCAATAGAGAGAGCAATTGTCTCCAATGACTTCACCCACCGTAAGTATTAACTGTTCTATCTTGCCCTCATATATCAAGTAGTGGAGCGATAGGGCCACTAAACTGGAGAAGAAGCTACTAGCGCCGATCTGGTCATCGAGGTTTTGGAAAATGGTGATAAGGGCGGCTTGGCGAATGAGAGCACGATACTCAAAGCCCGAGGGTCTCGTTTAGCTGTGGCCGAGGTTGCCGAAGGACTGGCATGGCTTTCTGCTGCTTTCAGAAAGTCACCTTATGAGAAGCTTACTAGATCGGAGGCCGTTAAGAGGTCCTGGCGAGAAGAGGACGGGGTATCGCTGTCCTTTGACATTTGCCTATCTGAACTTTCCCTACTAGGTCGTGAAGAATCCCCGTGTTGGCTCCCATTATTCACCCATAGCGTTATTGTGGCCGGATTTCCTCCAAGACCCCGTAACTACGGGATCGGGCTGGACATCCCCTTCGAGGTGATGGCTTTCCTTTCTGGTGTCGAAAGTCTCGTAAGTCATGAGGGAGGTCTTATCCTGAAAGGGCTCTCATCGATTGTCTTCCCCAAGCAGCGACTGCCAGATGGATCAATTCAGTGGCATCTCAACGTTGAAGAGTGCAATGACCACCAGATATCAGCATGGACGGTCGAGGATAATTGCCCAGACTGGCTCAAAGTTAACGATCCGAAAGAGCTGGAAGCATCGAGACATTTTCTCGGCTGGTGCAAAAACTCGAAAGTTACTCTTGGCACGCGGGAAGCCGATTATGGGTCAATCGGGTTCACGGCGGCCCTCGAGAAGATGCGCACATTTTCTTGGACAACGCTAACCCTAGGGCTAGGCGGTCAGAAGGGTGTTGGACCAGGGGCTTCCTTCGGCTTTGCTATTGCGAAGACTAGAATCCCCCGTAGAGCAGATCGCGCGCAGAATATTGATCGCATGCTGCTGATTGCGAGGGAAGAACCACTTATAGTCTACGATTCCTCCGCTCAGCGAGCTTGGCTTGTACCCGCCATCAGTGCCTTGCTCCACATGGTCCATATATGGGCTCGGCGGAATGAGAAATTTCTTCCCAGAGGGCTGCCCCCATTTGCCGACGCATCGCCAGATGGCGGAGAGGCCGCGTTGAGCCTCATCAACAGAGAAAGTAAATTCGAGCTGGGGTCAGAAGATGATGCTCCACTCACCCTAAAAGGACTGGTGAAGGACTTCTGGCTCAGTTTGAACGAATCAAGATCCCCAAGGCCTAAGCGTTCAGGGAAGGTAATTTACGGGTATGAACTAATGGATATTGTACGGGGGTCAGACCTAAGACTGAAAGAGCATACCATCAAGAATACAGCCGGCGACTGGCCTTATCTTACAGGTGATGATAGGGTTGTCCTCTTCTGCGATGGGCTTGGAGAAGCCATCACCCCCGATGCTAGCACATCCACCGTTTGCAGCGAATGGAGAAGCGTTCCTAGAAGGCAGGACTATCTCGCAGCGACTGGGCTATGTCTCCAGTACCTAGCTGAGGGCTGTAAGGGAGGGAAAAACTGCGAACGGCTAATGGCGGCCCTCCAATGGCACCAGCCGGAATCCCATCGCCTGTTTGAAGATTGCGACTCGCATGGCCCTGTCGAGTGCCAACGGCTGCAAGAGCTTATTCACCGCCCAGGTGTACTTCGCAAGGTCGTCCCTCCAAAAGACTTCTATCATACCGGAGCCGCAATTTTTGGAATAGCCGGAAAAATCATAAGGCCTCCTCCGGTGGTCAGTTTAACAGCACCCTCGGGTCCTAGAATACAAGAACGAGTGGAAAGTGTCCACTCATCGCCGGTCAGTCCCTTGAGTAGCATTAGTTCTGGGCGTTGTGCCGAAGACCGTCGATTGTCCATCCTGAACCCATAGGTCTGGTTTCCTGCAAACACCGTTGAATCAAGCCTCCCCACAAGCTAGCCATTGGGCACATTTGTAGGTGACTAGTACAGGACTTTCATCACCCCTCAGGAGCATGCTGACGTGGAGGTAGGGTCGCATTATGAGAGTAGGACAGATCAACGGTACTGTTTAATGAGCAACACGACACATTGGTGTAAAAATGGCCGGTTAGCTAGAAGGAAGCAAGGACAAACCAGAAAGATAATAACCATAATGGTAATGCGTGACGCCATAGACCCAGTGTCATCGCCAGCCTTAGGTGTTCGGTGAGTACAATGGCACACGCGGTGCGTCACAAACCCTAGCACTCGCAATCTAGGCTTACACCCTCAGCAACTACTCTCGTACACCATTATCGAGTGGCCACCCACGTATTAGATAAGCTAGTAAAATAAGGCCTTGGGTAAACATCCAGTAGCGCTTATAGGAATTCTAGTACATATATCTGCATTTCGTACAACTTTCTTAAGATTAGAAAGCAAGCTTCCCGCATGCTCATGCTAGCTATCGTAAAATAGACGAAGACGACAGGATTTCAAATGGGGGGTCCCCAAAAGAGAAATTAGTCACCCTAGTTACGAAAAACTTGAATAAGGTGACTAAAATTACAAGCGGATCGATTGTGCGATCCACCCTATCGAGATAGACAGACTCCCCGTTTCCTTCCTTAAAAACACCATCTCTCCTGGCTCGCTTCCCACCCTGAAAACTGGCGACCCTAGACCCATTGATTCGCGTTGGCTATATGACCTGGTCCGGCCCCGGGTCTTTAGATCTAAACAGCCCTCCCTCACTCCAGTATGGCCGCACAAAGAGCGCCAACGTCCCAGCCCAAGCAACCCTAGTAACAAGCACTCCGCATCAGTCCCCTCCGGCTGTACACGGACCACAGTGGTGGCCCAACTCCAGGTGTTGAGCAAGAGCAAAAACTTACCACGAAAACGCAGCGAACACCGTGGCTGCGATCATGCACTGGCAGACACTTGTGGCACATCCGCCCTGGGCATCTAAGATTGCGGCCATAGCCACGAAGGCGGCGAACCAGAAGTGCATCGTTACGACTTCGACTGCCTAAGCGATGTCAGTGCTTGCGAATAGCTCCCATGGGGGTGGGAGAAACGTACGATTACCGAATAGGGATGGTAGAATCGCGCATCGGAGCGGATCGCGATGAAAATGAGATATATGAGAACGACGAGGGTCCAGACAGACTATCACAAGTCCCGCGGCTTAGCCATGCCTACAGCTTGGGCTCACGATTTTTGGTGTCTCCATTCAGGCACTATAGGGGAGCGCAGAGTAAGTAAATAGCGGTTACCGTGAAGAGAAGGAACGACACCGGGGATGGAGGCACCGTCCCTGAATCATACTGGCTGACCACTGCGGGATAGCGCGACCATTAGCTACCGCTAGCGAACGCAATAGGGCGGGGGTATTGCGCTAGGAGAAAGCGGGCTTGGGAACCACCCAGCCGCGCGACTTACCAAACGCAGCCAACGCCAGTATAATCAGCGCAAACAACGACTGAACAGCACGCAGAATAAGGAGGATAGTAACTTCCATGATTGCAGCAGGCCTCGTACGCGATGGGAGAAAGCAGCGGAGCGAGCGCCGGGGGACGATTCACGGTTATGGAGATGTCGCCGTCGCGCATCACCATGACGTCACGAAGCGAGCATGACCATGACGCACAAGGGATGGGGCTCGCCCGCCGATCGTTCCAACGTTTGATCGCCTTGCTCTTCTTACCGGAAGACTGACGGGCGGCAGCTATTCTATTGGTAGGTAAAGCGCAGGGGGTCTGCTCGGCATGTCTAGCGGACGAAATACGTCAGACCTCAAGTGTGCGAACCACCCGTGGTTGCGCGGGATCGCGTATTGGCCGAGCGCGTGCGCGGCCTTGTATAAAAGCGCACGCCGTTGAGGGTGTAGGGGATTGGGCTGGAGGCTAAACGGTTTGGGTCCATCTGGAGCATCTAGACTAGAACCCATGTGGGGAATACCGACTTCACCGGATCCGCTAGCAGCGTCCAGGGACTTTTGCGCTATTGATAATCCCGTTGGTTAGCCTTGAATAGAAATAGTGTAGTTATATAACGGCGATGGATCGTTTTTCTATACAAGATCGCGCAAAATACTTGCACCGTGAATAATTGATCTAGGTAGTCCGCTTAGTCTATTTCCACCTATGCCGGCCGAATCTATCCCATTTCGGCCTTTTAGAATTTTTAATAGGGTGTTGATTGCCGCTAGTTGCAAAAAGAAACCGCTGTGAGGCAGCTCTATGCGCATAGATGGCCTTTGGTAAGAGCATCTAGCTTTTAAAAAATAAATGATATTTCAATAAAAATAAAATCTTTTTCCACTTGATTGACTGCCAAGCTGGGCTAGCTTACATGATCTAATCCGTCTCGAATTTCGTATTATCCCACTTCGCGGCTGGGACTGGGCCATTTATTGGTCGTTCAGACCCAGTTGCCTCGTTTGGGAAGGCCGTTAACGGAATTGTCGCGGAGTGGACAGGTCCGAGCTTGTAAGCCTCGGTTCCTAAATGCTATGCGTATTTTCTAGGCCGTCGACGAATCCTGGTTGGGCGGCAAGAGGGTGTGTGGGCGGAAAGGACAGCGAATTTGTGTCGGATTCCTAAATTCCTAACTAAATGCGTCGGACACGACGCGATACATGCATAAAATCCCACGAGGCTAGGGTTCGGTAGGCCAGTTAATAACGCCACATTCCTAAATTCCTGGGGCATCCCTCGAGTGGTGGTATATGATAGGCTGGTAACGGTTCCTGGTCAGCTTGGCGTCCAATTAGTGGTGCCATTCCTATCGTTTCGAATTTGCAGCGGTCAACCTTGCGCTTTGTGGTGGGGCGAGGCTGAAAAAATTAGGAATCTCGCGTAAGGTACGAAGTGGGTGAGCAACGGCTCGGCGGCGCGGTTGGCCCGGCCTGGCCCCGCTTCATATAAATCCTCGTGTGTCTGCTTAACTACAGTGACCGAGAAGATTCTAAGTGGCGCGATAAGTCTCCGCCTTTCGGCCACCAATTTGCAGTGCATCTGACAACCACTTTGGCTTAAGTTTATTCGGGTCTGCCTCGCGCCAACTTATCGTCGGATCTTTCTTCGGCGTACATGTTCATCACCAGTTCCACAAACCCCTCGGAGAGCTAACTCTAACTCTACCCGCCCTTGCCATCCGTCACCAAGCCCATATACCCCGAATAGCGGGTGGTCCTCCCGGATCCCAGGAACTTAAAGCATGAACTAGTATGTTAAGTTTATTCTACTCCCTGTACACTTTACTTCATCTCAATACGTGGTAACTGGCTATAGTTCCCATGATATCCCCGGCTATGCCCCGGAAGATTATCCCATGTATCTCGGCGGAGAAACCAGGCTTGCCGAAGAAGAGCGCCCTGTCCCTGGAGCCCTCAATTTTGATGAACCTGGCTTCCTCGAGGACGAAACCATGTCGGGAATCGATCCACCTTTCAGTTCCGATTCCGATTCTGCTTCTAGCTATCAGAGCTATGAACCCAATTGCCCCTATAGGCAGGGCGCGCTCCAAGATCTTTCTCTCTTTGATGCTAGAAAATTTCGCTTGGTAGAAGAATTCCCAGAGTACGAGACCCTTTGCGATAATTTGCTGGCTCGAGGAATCGCGCTAACGTCTACATAGTGGCCAGGTGTACACAGGAGACTCTTTCGGAGGTTACTCGTATATCGATGTGGATGAGACTAGGGAATGCGGAGAGGTCTGCTATTGTCGTCGACACAACCTAGCCCCTGACGCCTTCGCCTTCGTTGCACACAAATCCCCATCCGGTTTGACCATCTACTCAGACCAGCTATACTCAGAGCTCGTTCAAGTCGTGGATCCCGTGGCCCTACAGGCAGAAGAGGCAGACCAAAGAAATACCATGAACGGACTCGTTCTCCTCAAGCATTATCCGGAGCTTCAGGCCCACCTTGTAGCCCTAGAATCTCAGGTCGCTTTAGATTCAACTTACTCTTTGGCTTCGGATATGTCGCTCCTCGTTAATGGATTTCTTACCGACGGCGAGATTTTCAAAAGCTTTGGATACGAAAATCTGTATGAGCAGGGGCTCCTGTCGTTTGAACTTTGGAGAGTTTTCCAGCAAGCACAGATTGAGCGAGATATATCAGCTCTAGATGAAGGCTTCTGCGCTGTTGATGAAGAACTCAACATTGCGGGTGACCGGGCGGCGCACCATACTCCGGAACCTCCTCCGGGCCGTGAAACTGAGGAACTCGGGTTCGATGGCCTTGAGACCGGGATGGAAGCCAAGCTTTCCCTGGAGGAACCCTTGGAACACTCCAATATGGGAGCCCCACCTTCCCCTCAAATAGAAGGCGAACTGTCTGCCGACGTTCTGCCTACCATCGAACCTACTACTGGGCTCCGAGCTAGATTTCTGCGATCCAATCGGTTTTGGCCCAGGCCCAGGACCTCCTGGAATAGCGAGTCGTTCAACCTCCTCTCAAAGGCAAAAGCAGGTGATGAGGAGGCGGTCCGACTATTACTAAATAGTGGGGCAGATGTGAATGGTGGAGCTAGTCTGAGAGTTCCCCCGCTGATCTTTGTGGCGAGAGCAGGTCACAAAGAGATGGTCCGGCCGTTACTAAGTAATAGGGCAGATGTGGAGGATGGAGCGTATTCGGGCAATACCCCGCTAGCCGTTGCGGCGAGAGCTGGTCACGAAGGGGTGGTCCAACTATTACTAAGTAATGGGGCAGATGTGGATAGTAGAGGGTATGTGGGGAATATCCCGCTGGTCGCTGCGGCGAGAGCAGGTCACGAAGGGGTGGTCCAACTATTACTAAGTAATGGGGCAGATGTGGATAGTGGAGGGTATGTGAGGGATACCCCGCTGGTCGCTGCGGCGAGAGCAGGTCATAAAGAGGTGGTCCAACTATTACTAAGTAATGGGGCAAGCGTAGATCGTACCGGACGGGGCCGCGAGACCCCCCTGATCACTGCGGCAAGAGCAGGTCATAAGGGGGTGGTCCAACTATTACTAAGTAATGGGGCAGATGTGGATAGCGGAGGGTATGTGAGCGATACCCCGCTGGTCGCTGCAGCGGGAGCAGGTCATGAAGGGGTGGTTCAACTATTACTAAGTAATGGGGCAGATGTGGATGGCGGAGGGTATGCGAGCGATACCCCACTGGTCGCTGCGGCAAGAGCAGGTCATGAAGGGGTGGTCCAACAATTACTGGGTAATGGGGCAAGCGTAGGTCGGGTTAGGCGGGGCGGCGAGACCCCGCTGGTCGCTGCAGCGGGAGCAGATCATAAGGGGGTGATCCAACTATTACTAAATAATGGGGCAGATGTGGATGGTAATGTAGATGTGGACGATACCCCGCTGGTCGCTGCGGCGAGAGCAGGCCATGAAGGGGTGGTCCAACTATTACTAAGTAATGGGGCAAGCACAAATCATGTTGGGTGGGGCGGCGAGAGCCCGCTGGGCGCTGCAGCGGGAGCAGATCATAAGGGGGTGATCCAACTATTACTAAATAATAGGGCAGATGTGGATGGTAATGTATATGTGCGCGATACCCCGCTGGCCGCTGCAGCGAGAGCAGGTCATAAAGAGGTGGTCCAACTATTACTAAGTAATGGGGCAGATGTGGATGGCGAAGGGTATGTTGGCGATACCCCGCTGGTCACTGCAGCGGGAGCAGGTCATGAAGGGGTGGTCCAACAATTACTGGGTAATGGGGCAAGCGTAGGTCGGGTTAGGCGGGGCGGCGAGACCCCGCTGGTCGCTGCGGCGAGAGCAGGTCATGAAGGAGTGGTCCGACTATTACTAAGTAGCGGGGCAATCGTAGGTTGGGTTGGGCGGGGTGGCGAAACCCCGTTGGACGCTGCGTCAAGGGCAGGTCATGAAGGGGTGGTCCTACTACTACAGAACACTGCTAGAGAAGGTCGCATATTAATTGAAGCTGCAGGAGCAGGCTGTGAAGCAGCAGTTCGATTCTTACTCGAAAACGGTGCAGATGCCAACCTAATGATACAAGGAAACACTCCACTGAGCACTGCGGCAATTCGCGGCTACAGTTCTATCGTCAGTCTGCTGCTATTGTGGGGGGCAGATGAGCAATTAGCATCCCTTGTGCTTATCGCCTCACGGCATCAGAGGAGCATCTGGAAGCAAAGGTTGGCCGAAAAACTGCTAAAGGCCGCATCCCTCAGGAGTTCTGCAATGCTGAGTGCTGGTTACTCCCTAGAGAGGCTGCGCGACCCGGTGGGTGATTTCAGGCCCAAATCAAGGGGCCTGGATGCAGCGAAAGTTCGAAAAATCAGGTACCTTTACGAAAAGTTTCTTGAACAACACAAGATACTGGTTCGCGCTTCAGAGAAGTCGATAACTAGCTTTCGGAAAATGGCAGAACGATTCCGCGATCACCGAGAGTTATGGGCAGCTGGCATCAGGACCCTCCGCGGACTCTGTCACAATAGCCAGCCAGGAAATCCGGGTGATACAATTGCGTTCATTTGCATCGCAAAGGCCATCGGAGAAATTCTGAAGACAGATCAGGGTGAGTGCATTAGCCAGGTCGATAAAGACTTCAGCAGGTGGGAAATGCTTTTCTCCTCAGGGGAAGACCTTGGTTGCTATAGGGAGGCAGTGCTTTCCATGTGGGGCGTTACCCTAAGTGGGAGTAGGGCCGGCGCGGGGCACCTCTTTGCCGCTGAGGCACTAGGGTACTTCCAGGCTCTAGCTTCTACATTAGTCCGGCAGGCGAGTATATATATCCGCCCGCAAGTTTCTGGTTATTGGGGACTCAGGGAGAGTCAGTGTAGATGGCTGCTAAGGAGCCGCCAAGTACCGTCTAACTTAGAACCACTGTCTGGCCCTAGTCATCCCTACCCCTCTAAAACTGCCAGCTTAGAGCCATCCGAAGCGAAGCCTCCGGGTGACCCTCCTAAGCCTCCCGAACCGCTGGTGCCGCCGGCGCAGGGTTCTTTAAGGGACACGATAGACACTAACGTGAGCGCTAACTCTGTAAACACCACGGTGGTGGTGTTGATGGCCGGTGCAATATTTGGGCTAGTGTTGATCTTCCTCCAATGTGTGCTACCCCCGTATTCGCCTCCTATGCTGGATCTCAGGATTCGCTAACGTGCGCTTGTGGGAGAAGGGTTACGAAATGCCACAGGAGCGGCCGGTCTCAGACTGCCAACGGCGACCCGCCAATCGTTAGCAGACTGCGAGCAAGCCAAGGACAGCATCCTCCATAGCATTAGGGCCAGCAATTCAGCCAATGCTTATTTTGTTACAAGACTCCACGATACCATTGGCACTGCCTTGGAGTGTGAAATAATCGCTTCTTTTGCGGGGCTCAAGCGTCTGTTCACGGAGAGTGCCAACCCAAATGTCTGTCCCCCACGGCAAAAGAATCTGCCAGAAGCCTATCTAAATTACTGATTTGCATAATTAGTGGCTGGGGTGTACCGAAGCAGAGGCTCAGGCCGTCAGAGAGAAGGTCCAAGATGCATGCGATTACTACGAGCCCGTGTATACGGTGCAAGAGAGCTACAGGGCGGTTGAGGAATATATTGGCTTTAAGGTCCATCGCACCATAGTTCCGACTTCGAGACACGCGGCCCAAAGCGCACCAGTAGGGCGGTCCGAAAACTCACCCATGGGCGCAAGCCCGGGGAACCAATCTAGGCACTACGGCGGTACCGAAGGAGAAACACATCCGACCCTAACCGCAGCCGCGGACACATCTGACGATGATACAACCCTGGAGCCAACTCCCGCCAGGTAAGAACACATCCCTAAAACCAACGAGCCACCACTAACCCTCCTAGCCTCTCACGCACCGCCCCCACCAACCCCAGGACCACCATCTCCTGCCCCTCCTGCGCCCGCTCCTTCAAAACCGTATCGAACCGCAACAAGCACATACGCGACAAACACGAGAAAGTGCAGTACCGGTGCCGGATTTGCCCGAAAAGCTTCTCGAGGAATGCCTATCGGTCAGTGCACGAGGATCAGAAGCATCGTGGAGTAGTCGGAAGGGGGTTAGGGGGCATGGTGAGTTAGGCCGTGAGGTGGGGGTGCGGCGGGCTGAGTTTTGGTCATATGGGTTGGGGGGCGAGTGTTATTACCCGGGTCGCCCATTGGCGTGTATGATATCAATGTGCCGTCACGGGGCTAGCCATAGTTGCTACAACGGTTTTTTTTGGGGGGTGGGGGTGGCGGCTTCGGTTTTATTAGAGTGCTCTGGCTTTTTGGGGTCTTTTATGTGTCGAGAAGGACTTTGTTATTATTTTGAGCTGAGCTGGATAGAGCGATACGGATTAGGCTACTAGGCCGCCTTTGCGGATTGCGTCGGCGCTAAGGGCTCATTTGAGCGCACCCTTTCTGCTGGACGGCAATTTTACTTGGGTATGCGCGTACTAATGCTCTACCCTTTCATGAATTTGCTGTACTTTAGCCGCGCCTGGTGTTAACGAAGATATTTAATTCCTCCCTAACTTCGTTTTACGATTCCAATTCCAATTATCCTTTGTTCATGAGCGGGTTCTATCTATGGCAGCGTAGGGAAGCCATTGGGTAATCCGAATGAGGAACATCGCCCCAAGTGCGGGCAGTAGGAGGCGGTGGCGTGGGTTGAGGGAAGCAGTTGAACCTTGCCTGCTTTATCTTGGCAGAGATCCAACCTCACCATCCACACTGCTTCTCCCCAGGATTCGCTGGCCATCTATAAAGGGGGCTTTCTCCTTCCTCAGGCTCGGTTCCCAGACACTATCCAACACCCTCAGCATTCAAACGACGACCTAGCTTAAAAATGTGCGTTGTTTATATCTACAAATTTAGCTGCAGCCACTTCCGCTACTACACCACTACCTGGTGCACGTCCCGTAGGCGCGGCCAACCGGCTCACAGATGCGGTAGCTTTAAAAGGGAGATCTTGGCCGATCCCGTGGGCATCGAGTGCCATAGGTTTTGGTGCACGGAGCCCAAGCCAAATGGATCAGCTTTAAAGGGGGTATGAATTTGTTGTTTTGTCGTTTTGTAGAAGTACAGTACAAGATTGCAGTTTAAAGAACTGAACGCATTTTCAACTTAAGTTTAAAGATTAGCATCACTAACATGCTTAGCAGCTTTAAATCGTGATCGCGGTGTTATGGAATCTTTGATCTACTATTACAATATATTGTGGAATAAGTGCGGAGCAATATAACCCCCGCGTAACGAGACACCCCCCCGACCATCAACTACACAGCGCCATAACCAGCAAACCAGCGGTCGCATACTATAGCTACATCAATGGATAATGAAGCAAGGGTTAATCTATCGCTCCAAGTCTAGGAATCCGAAGGTATTACCTCTGTGCGTGCTGTAACACGCCTCTTTGAGGCTCCTAATGCCATGTTGGCGCATAGACAAAACGGGCACCCATCAAGACAACAAGCACGCGAGGCTCAACAAGCTTGCACTCCAGAGGAAGAACAGGCATTGTTAGACTGGATTCAGTGATGGGCTAGTCAAGGCTTTCCAATTCGTCATGATATGCGGAGTTCCTGATTCGAGACCGCACCGAGCGACCGCACCGAGCTACGATTTCTACCCACATTCTGGGAAAGCGTTAGACAACACGATCTATTAAACGTCATTCCAGAATTGCTGCTTGTGAGAAAGCCTCGGGATATAGGCCAACACCAACTCGGCCAAAAAAAAAACAAGAGTGGCTCTGTCGTTAAGTATTTGTATGCAGGGTAACTAATAGGGCTGCAGGCCATTTAACCCTCGGTCCGGATATTGGAAACCTCCTTTGTCTTGGCACCGCACCATGTAGCCTCAAACTTACGGTTGGGTTCAAAAGCTGACATATCCTTTTAATAGGATTCTAAGAAAGAATTGATGATATATATCTGTATCCTATGCATTAAATCAGCAGTTACGGTCTAATTTACGTGCCTGTAACGCCTTGAATAGTTAGTCCAAACTTACTTCCCTTTATCTTGAGCCTTAGTCCGTAGTAACCTGGACGTATTAGTCGCGGTGATAACGAAGAGGCTACATACCGCTCAATAGCTAGTCTTGCGAATGGATTATTCGCACGGGCTCTCTAACAGCCGTGTTTAGTTAAAAGCGGTAAGTTGGCCTACACTCCGCCACTTTAAAACCCAATCTTAGCTGGTAGACTAGGCAACAGCATCCGGTTGGCTGTTTTACTTAACTATTACGACACGCCTGCTGTTCGGTGGACACTAGAGGAGCCCAAGGATTATTTCGTACATTATGTGTATAGGCTAGGCAATATAGTAAAAAATTTTTAAAGACTACCTAGGGAGAGTATTGCAAAACAAATTAGACAGAGGCCGAGCAGCCTGTGTAGCGGTGGCCTCGCTCGCCAGGAAGTACTGTTGCTTGCGGTTCCGTGACTTCGCCCCGGCGCCGCCCACAAGGTGTTTTACCCACCCGATGCATAGTAAGAGAGAAGGAAATGGATAACTAACTAACGGCTAGATACCGCAGAAAGAGAGAAGACATCCAAGCACCCAGTGATAAGCCTAACCACTTTTCCCACGCTCTATGATTGCTCCTGCTAAGTTGGGGTAACCCCCATATCCTTCGATCCTGCTTATAATCGTACCCTCTCTTGATTAATTTGTCTATTTTCTGTGAACGTCCATGTCGCCAGTCTCTGTATCCTGAGGAATGTGTCGATCGGTGGCTTTCCAACCGTCAGTATACTTCAGCAAGCGGTAAACGCCACTAGCTAGTAGCGATCCGAGGAAAGGGCCGACCCCTAGCGAATGTCAGCGCATCTTGTGCATCAGTCAAATCAATTAGCTAGTTAAATGGAGTGCGTACAGTAAATCCAGTGATAGCCGGGGAATGAGTGCTCAACGACGTTCGGTCCGAACGCTCGTGCGGGGTTTATGCCACAACCTGAGAAGTAGACACCAGCGAGATGGGCCACAAATAAGGAGAGGCCCACGCCAATTGGAGCTATAAACGTGGTTTCGTGTTTCTAGGTGCCCACGTTAGTAACGAAGGCCTCGGCAATTGGGGCCTGTGGGGAACTAGCCTCTGCAGCAAGCAATAATACCGTGATCACCAGCTGAGCCGTCAAAAACATCTCCAGAAACAACCCTTGTGCAATACTCGCACCTCCGCCCAGCGACACGGCGAATAGGACCGGGTGGCCTGGTGCCAGCCCTTTAGCCACTCCCGCAGCGGCGATTCCTGCCAAGATTTGCGAAATGCCCATCATACAACCCCTACCACCGAGCGAAGTCAGCTCGGGAATATCCCAGGGACAGGGGATCTCCCACTAACCTCAGCGGAGGTGTTGACCCAGTAATAACCAATCCGAGCGTCACCTTTATCCCCCACCTCGGTCAGCCAAAATAACCATACCGACGACCCTCCGAACCATCAGGAGCCAAAGACACTCACAGCAGGATTCAAATGCCCCCCACTAGCCCGGAAGAAAACCCAACAATTCACCACAAGACTGAAGCCAAACGCAAACGCGATGAACATCAGATTTGGAACGCTAGGACCCGCGTAGTCGGACGGTTTGTCGGAAGACTTCACGCCAGCGATCTGCGTCGCGAGAAACGCCACGAGGAGGAACATGAAGGTGCCGAAAAACTCGGCGAGGCTGTAGCTCAGGTCCGCCATGCGCGAATGCCGCCGCAACGCGATGGTAGCCATAGTTTTGCGGGTATCGATCCCAACGTTTGCGCCGCAGCAGCCAAGGTCGATCAGAAGCCCCGAAGCAAGTCTGTTTTTTTGCGCGTCAGAGCCCACAGGATCAGCGCTCCGTGCGAGCAGGCAGGCAGGCAGGCAGGCAGGCAGATCCGCCGGTCGCGCGCCCAGATATATATCCCGCACCCACGGCCAGGCCAGACGCAAAAACAAAGGAGCGAGAGAACCCCGGGCTAGGCTTGGACGGTTATAGCCAGCCACCGTCCCATGTGAAGGATTGTTCAGCTGGCGGGCGCAGCTGCGTGTAAGCTGAGCGGCCAGCGCACATGCGGGGGCCATATGCGGGCTCAGGGGAAAGCGGTAATAGGGTCGCTTGGCGGTGCACCCTCGCCATCCTCGCGCAAATCCCCGTCAGGAGTTGCCATCCTCGGTGGCGCCACAGCGGGGACAGAGTTTAAGGCTGTCGGGATGTATTGGTCTGCAGGCGGTCTTGCGTCCTTTCTCGCATCAGCCGCGCTTTTCCTTGACCGCCTGTGACCAGCCTTGTCCAAACCGGCCGTTCTGGGGGGCAAAGTATTCAGCAAGTTTTTTTCGCCGCTCGTCTGGGACATTCCATCGCGTGGCCGGCGTTAGTGTGACGTTATATTAACTGTCAGTTGTCAGTGCTATGCGGCCTGGGACCAGATGCGGTTGCGTAACCCTGGGCACGCATGTGAGCTCGGTCCACCCTTGCGCTTCCAGCGAAACAAGATAGCGATTGCCCCACTTCACATGGTAGTACAACAGCAAACGTAGCGTAGAACAGTTTCCAATCCTGCCAACCCTGCTGTAGAATGTACGGGATTGTCGGGGAGGTTGACGCATACGGCGACCTTCACATGCAGCTGGCCCTATGCGTCGACATAAGGCCTCTTTAGACGTGTGCACTTCGCCTACGCTATTTATGCTACCGCGGAAGCGACGTCACGGAAATAATTCTATCCGACATTGAAAATTGCCAAGTAGAGGCGTAATCTTTGAGGGATGTGGGATCCCCTTCCGAACTCATAAAACGATGCCTTGCGCCATCCGCCATCTACTAGCCGGGATAGCCCCATTCTCTGGGTGCAGATTACACCTCAGCGGTCGAGTTGATGCTAACTCCAGTTTGGGTAGTCGACATTTACTCCAAAGTCCCGTCGGCAACCCCGCTCACTAGACTCAGCCTAGCTATTCCACCAGACCACAAAATCGACCGCGCCGGCGAAAATGCTCCCACGCTATTACCCTACATTTACTTCCAGAAACCCGCGCCAAGGAAACCGTAGGGGATTCAGCGGGTAGCAATACCGACTCTGCCCGCCAAGAATTACCGACCAACTGCCCACCCAAACCCAATCACCCATCCAGACGCCCGCTGGCTTAAAAATATAGCGGCCGGCGTCGGTACGACAACACCCCTCCCGGCACAACCACACCCGCCATCCAGTACAACCCCCCCTCCCACCGCATCCCCGCGAGCGAGGCACACCCACGAGCCAGCCACCCCACCCCACCACCAAAAGGATCCGCCCGGGCAACCCCGCAGCCCGCCCCCCAAGCAGCCAGGCCACACCACCGAAGCCGGCAACCGCGTCCGGGATAGACGGCCACGAGCCCGCATCGCGAGCGCAACGTCCAGGGATCACGTATGCCGCCCCGGCGGAATCCCGAGCGAATTTATAGTGGCGCCGGGACCCCCCCCAGCACCACCTTACGTGATATTCTCGCGCACCCCCGAGCGCGGCACGGCGTTGGTTTTTTGCGTAATTAAGTGCGGGGTTTTGGCGTGCCGGTATCGCTGGGCTGATACGCGGAGTTGTGGTGGGGCCAGTGCGTGGGGTTGGGGGTTTGGGGCGGTTGCAAATCGCGGCCGTTCTCCGCATGGGCCGTCTTGGGCGCTAGGCGCCCTGTTGTGGGGCTGCGGTGTGGTTTGGAATGGGCTTGAGGGGCGAGCGCCGGGCCCGTGTCTGGAGTCCGGGAGTGGTTCTGCCTTCCTCCTTCTAGGCGACGTCGATGGCTGACGGCGGTGTACGGCGTTATCTTGCTGAAATAGGAAGCTTTACTGACAACACCATGCGAAGGGGTTAGCTGGAAAAAGGCCCTGTTGGATTTGCTTGAGGCTGCTGGCTCTTAGGGTCGTAAGTCTTCACGGCTACTTTTTAGAGCTGAAGATATCCAGCAAGCCATCAAGCAATAAGAGAACCGGTAATGGAAATTCTATTTTCTGTAGAGCGCTTCAAAATATTTCGAAGGAATTTCCCCCCCCCAGCGCTCATACAATAACCATCCCAGCCTCTCGCAGCGGACGCTTGGGCTGGCAACTGAAATCAGCGTTCTCGACACCATTCACGGCTTGCAAAGACTATTATCTAGTGGGCCGTGCATGCGCACACGATTGTAGGGCTCATACTATCGCAACCTCTTGTACATCGAGATCGTCTCCTAAAGGGTGGTGAACTGTTGAAAGCAGGCAATCGGGAGGACAGTATGGGAAACTTGTGGCTCATTCGCACCCAACGGTTATCGTCCACGAGGGCGGTCCCGTTTTCCATTTATTTCCTGTTTCGGGCAACACATGCTGCCAATGGGCTTCTATCGCCTTTAATCTCTCGTAAAAGACCCTATCCGTAGGTCCCGACAGCATATTAATTCTGCAGGGGCAGGCTTGCCTCGGTGGTTAGGACCTTGACTGCCTCACCTGATTTCACAGGGTATGGATATAGACCGAACCACACCGTTCCAGGTTTGCTCTTTTTGCCACCACAGGCCCCTATAAGGGACATTCATTAAAGCCGGCCTATCAGCGGTTATTCAGTTCAGACTCGGCCAAGGATTATCCCTTCACACTTCACCATTTCGCACGTGGCATGCGCGTTGGCCGAACTCAGAATTATCCTGCAGCCAAAGTCTATTTCTATTGCTCAGCCCCCCCCACGGTTGACCATCTAGACTAATTAGGATAATTGTCGCGTGTTTAAAACTAGGTCAATTACCCTCACGATCCCAAGCCTAGCCATTGCAAGTTAAAAATGCCCCCAAATACGAATTTCACTACAGGTAATCGGATGAATAATATTGTATTATGCGGTTTCAAATCCTATCATCTACCTTCGCAACTACAAAACCCTTGGTGGTAAATATTTCGTCCCAATGTGGGGCTATGATGCGGGCCGCAGAGTGGATTTAGTTAGTTTAATCATTAAGCAGGCTAATAACGTCGTCGACGCAACGGTCCCCCGTCAGAGGGGGCTCCAAACCCATCAACCGTACAACATCCTTGAACTTCTCCCTCAACACCTCTCTCACCCCTTCCTCGTCCACCACATGGCCCACTTCCTCGAACCAACTCACAGCGTCCCCGCACCTCCCCTCCCACTCCCTCAGCTGCCCCTGCCATATTGTCTCGGTCTTCGTAATTACCAACTCCTGCAGAGACCCAACCCGCTTCGTCTTGAGCTTGCAGGCACCGCCGTGGAGCTTTCGATGTAGATGCGCACGCTGCGCTTTCGTGACGGGAAATCGGCCGACTCGCCGAGTGGGGGAGATGAGGAATTCGTCAAGGGCGTTGCAAGCGTCGCAGCCGCAGCCGAGGCAGACGCGGGTCCAGTTGTTAGGGTGGATGGGCTTGGGGCGGATGTAGCGGGTTATATAGGTGGTGAGAAGATGAGAGACGAAGGCATGGTAGGAAGGGGCGGTTAGGGGGACGTTATCTGAGGCAAGAGGTTCAAGGAGGCGGCCTAGAAAAGGGAGAAGTATGTGGGGAAGGGCGGAAGGGTCGACGGTTTGGGCGGTGTCGGATATTTTTGCGAAGAGCTGGCCGATTTCGTCTGTGAAGCCCAGGGACACACAACACTCAACTAGGGTAGCAACATCCTCTCCCTCTATCTGGCCGGGGCCACTGTGGGCCTCTTCCTGGCCTAGGAGGTACCACCTATCCATCATCCAGTCCGAATCAGCAAATACAGACTTCTGGCGCTTGGTAACTATGCTAGACGTAAGCTGGATGGTAAAGTTATCGATCGTGTCGGCGAGAACATCCCGAAAGACGTTTGCGACGACGTCCCCGGCGATTTTGCCCCCGCCGGGGTTTGGGAGGTGGATGAGGAACCCGACGGCAAAGGCTGTGTTTGTTGAATGGGCTTTAACTAACGGGAGGATTCTGTTGGGTTCGGTATTAGCAGGCGCGGGCGAAAGGTTGTGGGCGCAGAATAGGATTATCCTACCTGTTGAAGATAAACTGGCTATCCACATATGAATAGGATATCATTGCTAACGCCGCTCCATCTTTAGTGAAGACGGCTGGAGGAGTTGCAAGCGCTTCCTCGATCACCCTTTGTGCCCACTGCTCTAGTATCGGATATTTTTCATTTCGCTCGGCCTCCTTGTGTAGCGAACGATTATACCCGCTAACGAGGCGATCTATGGCACCAAGCCGCTCATAAATTTTAGGGTACCGAGCGATGGTGTTGGCGGTTCTGCAGAGCTGCGTTAGCCGAAGTGATTCGCTGGAGTCGGCAGCCGTGACATACGCTTCCAGGATCTTATCGACATCGAAATCAAGCATAAACAATCCAATATCCCCATAAACCTCCAAAGGGGGCACCTCATACACCGCAGACAACGCGCTTTCAAAGAGGTGAAGGTTTCCGAGTAACAGCGAGGCTTTTATCACCTCCCCCATCACCTCATTCGAAAAAGGCTTGCGTTCATCCAAGGGGCCATGGGAATAGGGACCCACGGTTGGTTCGGCAAGGCGTTCTTTGTTAAGCGCGACCGTGAGCTCGCAGAGCTGGGAGAGCTCCCCCCTCAGCAGTTTGTTGCACGGATCGTCCTGTAGGGTCCTCGTGAGCCGTTTAAACCAGGACTTGACGTCGACTTTACCTCTTTTGGCGGGCTCAAAGAGGAATTCTATATTGTGTTCCTGGGGCATGATGATCAAGATCTAGGAGAGGCTGTATCAGCACATGACGCGAATGTAGCTCACCCAGTAAGACTATTCATATAAGCAAACGTACAGTGTTGCGGTAAGGGTGTATTGCACTAATTCCCTCATGGCCAGGCCCTTTGGAGGGGGGCTCTAATTGAGCAATGTCAGTTTGTTTCAGTGGAATCTCTTTCGCAACCATGATGCCTTCTAGATCGAAAATTTTCTTAACCTCGACCTTGTCAGAGCAAGTTCCTCCGAGCTTGTGAAACCCTTCTCTAGGGTCGTCTTCGTTACGCCCACCACGCTGTGTGTGCCTCCCGTGATCCTGATGCACGTCCTCTACACTACGCCCCAAGTTGGCGAGATAGGAGTAGAACCCAGCCTCGGTACTTACCTCCTTCAGATAACGGGCCTTAAGTTTGTCGCTCCCTCTTCGCCGCGAAGACTGGAGAGCCGCATCTTTGTACTTGCACCCGAGCATATAAGCTAGCATGTTGGGGCAGGCGGTCTCCCCGCTGCTGAACCTCTTCTTCCAGAACGTGAATATCTTGTGTAGCTTCTGTTTCTCTTCATAGAGGGCGGAGGCTGTCTGAGGCGTTCCCGGAGCAGTATAGATGAGGTTGTAAGTAAGTACGAGTCGGTGGCCTGAGATCACTGGCTTCACATCGTGTGTGGCGTCCGCGTACCTATAAAGAAAGAAATCAGAGTTATTCTATAGAATAAAAGACGGGACTGCTGTCACATAGGGTTGGGGTATCACCAGGCCATGAAAGAGTAGCCATGTTCAGACGATTTTGCGGTGTCGAAAACCTTTGTCTGCCCGTTGTGCGAGATACGAACATTCCCGCCTTCGTGCTTCGAAGGTAGGCAAATGGCTAATGTGCCAAACATTCCTGACGCCTTCTCTGAACTGCAATTGCCCAGTTAGCCAGCCAACATGATTTAGAGCGGGCCGGTTTGCGACCTACTTGTGCGGTTTAAACATCGCTCCCTCCCCGCAAACCAGCAACCTGTAGAGTTCCGCTCTGACCCCCGAGACACCAGCAGCAACTCCGAGCTCCTCCGCAACCCTACCGATGACTGTATGCAGCGTTCGTTCCCACGCCTGGTTCTGAAGAGAGAATTCACCAGCGTTGAGTTCCCAGCTCTTCCTCACGGACGCGTCGACAATCATCTCGCTGCCTTTCCTGAAAGGAGTTTGGTGGCATGCGGCAACAACCGTTTGTGCAACGCCGAAGGATAATGGAAGACCGACCATCTCGACATCTTTTACAATAATGCCTGGGTTCGCAGCGCCGGGAAGAGTGCCGAAGGTAGCGAAGGACCCTATGTATTGGACGTTATCGAGAACATTGTGGAGCGATGCCTTGATAAGTGGAGCTACCCTAGGATCGTTTAGAGGATAGTTGACTCTCGAGATGGTGGCAAGTATTTCGCTAGGGCTGTTGCTGCTTTCGTCCGGGTCGTTTAAGGAGTCGGTGGCTGGTTGGCCGGCGGCCACATCTGCTGCGGCCATTTGGGGTTGGAGGGTGTGAGATGCGAAGATTTGGTTTTGATTTAGTTTTGATTTACCCCTGACAAGTACGCCAAGCCGGAGGCTGCCGCCATCCCAAAATGTTTGTTGAAATGTGCTGTCGTATGCATGGAGTGGGGTAAGCACATAGTAAAATTACCAGGCGAAAGGAGTGACCAAAATTACTGCGGCTTGGGACTATGTGTGCAGCAACGTGAGGCTGCTGGTCCACGTTAGTCTAGGTACCGCGATCGCGTAGGCCCTACCAGAATTGCGTGGCGGGTGTATATTTGTGTGCCAATATCCAAATACCAGCATTACCAACACCAGGCATCGCACAATCCGAAACTCAATTTTGGTAGTCACTGTAACATGAGGCGCTGTTGTGTAGGAGGAGTTTTATGCCGTCAAGCGAGGACACATCAACAAATTTCACAAGCAATTCTATATAGGACAGCTCTAACGCAACAATAGTTTTTTAAACTTCCGCCTGGCTGTGAGTGAGGTATCTCTTTACAGCTCAATCCCTCAAGCTATAGTAAAATTTAATTTTTGCTGGTAGCGATAGTGGCTTATCTGAGTATATGCGTCCACTGTACCATTCATTATTGGTGAGGTTCGCGAAATCGTTCCTTTTGGCCATCCTCCGGTACTGTCGGGAGGTCACGCCGCATGGAATGACTAATCCAGTCCCTCACGGCCCGCCAGACGGGGCCGACCCATCACTGTCGAGGACAACTGCGACCATTATGCTCGGCAGTCAGCATTCGGACCTCTCGCCGGTACTTTAAAACATGCCAGACGAATTTGCGATCATTATCGCAACGGCTGTGGCTACAGCCTTGTCGCTCGCATGGATGTTCGCCATGTGGAGACACGCCAGCCAACCCTCGAAAGAGAGAGCACCTGCGAGGCGGCTTACTTTAAGGATAGCGAAGGCGAGGCCATAGACTATATGAATGTTAACAACTCCTGAAAATGCAGTATTATTGCCGTGTCCGGACTTGGTGGTCATGCGTTTGGCTCGTGGAAGCCACGAGGCCAACCACACGTGTGGCTGCGTGACCTCCTTCCAGAATCGATAAAGAATGCACGCATCCTAACGTATGGTTACGACACCAAACTGCCTGGAAGCCAGTCCAATGCATCCGTCTTGGAGCTGCCAAGGAGGTTCTTGAATCAGTAAAGACGGTTCGCAGCCAGCGGAACGTAAGCCTTTGGCAACAATAGCTTTTAAAGTTTACTACATGAATTTTAAAATGCTCAACTTTTGCAGAAATATCGGCCTATCGTCTTCATTAGACATAGTCTAGGCGGACTGGTAATCGAGCGAGTATTTCGGTATTTCGCCACTTTCCTAAGTTCTGTGATTCCCCTTAGGGCAGTATGAATAGCTTGGGTGTTTCAGTCACTCCCAGCAATTCCAATGATTAGTTGATAGCGCCGGCCTGCGAAAGCTCACTAGCGGAGATTTTGGCTCTGTTTTAACGTATGAGGTCAGGGCTTGGTCGAAGCAGCTCATGGTGGCCGAGATGACAAGGCTGTTTTCATGTCTTGCTATGCGATTATGTTCTTCGGTGTTCCGAATTGCGGCCTTGAAATATCAAGCCTAACCTCCATGGTGAAAGGGCAACCCAACGAGCATTTGGTGAGGGATCTTGATCCACATTCTCGCTTTTTAACCCACCTTCACAGTATGTCCTACCGTTGGTTCACGTTGATGATTCACCAATCATCTCCGTTTATGAGACCAGAATGACCGCAACCGTCGAGGTAAGTTTTTTCTTGAATCCTACTCTAGCCCACCATAAACACGCCTTAACTTTCCTAGTGGTCTTCAAAAATGGACGCCCGGGAACGGACTGGGCAGAGGGTAATGGTGGTGCCTCAACACCCCGCCATCCAATCTGTAAAACATGAAAGATCCCATGACCGACTCTATAAATGCAAATCATTCCGATATCATAAAGTTTGCTAATCCTTCTGATCAAGACTCTAGCATTACCGAATCGAGGTTAATGCGTTTGGTCGATGACGTACCGGGGGTCGTTGGAGATCGCACCGCGGGACACCGGAAAAGTGAGCGTTCTAGCTAGCCAACTACAGTGACTAAACTAACTAACCCCAAACTAGAGTTATCGGATATTGAAGCTAGATATGTGAAGGCTCTCAATGCTCCAAACTTCGCCGCCTTCAGGGAATACAGCGTTGAAGATCCCGCGCCCGGTACTCTTTGGTGGTTTCTGTAGAATGAGTTGGCCAGTTCCTGGGTATCTGGGGACAAATCATCGTTGTTATGGGTTCGAGGCCCCCCGGGCCAGGGAAAAACAGTTCTCTCAAAGTTCGTCCTTAGTCATTTGGAAAATAGATTACTCAGCTCCCAACACGGCGCTAGAGTAATTTATTCTTTCTGTTATGATCAGGATGAACGCTTTCGGACAGTTGGCTCCGTCTTGCAGTCACTCACTAAGCAGTTGCTTACCACTTCATACCTCTTTGATCGCATTTCCGATGTGATAGAGACCGATTCCTCGCGGATTCCGACGACAGCTTGTGGGAAATCCTAGAAACGATATTTCACGATCCCATCTTTAGCACGATATATTGCATCGTTGATGCTCTTGGCGAATGCGATGAGGGTCGAGGGAGTGGTTACCGCGGCGAGTCACCAGGCTCATTCAGGCATCACCTCAAAGACGAGAGAAAGCCACTATACTCGAAGTCTTTGTGACAAGTCGGTCGGTCATGGACATCCTCAACAAACTTGATCGATTTCCACGCATCGACCTGAGGGCTATCCCTGACGATCTGAGGCTCGTCGTTGATAGCAAAATTGCAACCCTCAGCTATCTTAGCACCAACGTGCAGAACGAGGGTGCAGAACTCCTGTTAGATGGAGCTGGAAGGACATTCTTATGGGTTTCGATCGTCCTCAAGCATTTGAGCGATATGCCTTTTCTAAGTCTCGCTAAGCTCAAAAACATTATCAAGAGTAGTCCAACTGATCTGGAAAAGCTATATCAAAGTATCGTTGATCGGGTTATGCGGGGTATGCTAGAATAATAGAAATTTCTGGCATGGGTCGTTTATGCTCGCCGACCACTAACACTCGAGGAGCTCGAGGCAGCTCTTGCAACGCAAATGGAGTCTAGGAATAAAGCTTCTACTCAGTGACACCGAACCACACTCATCGTGGAAGTTTCGCCGGATTTCCAAATGGCCAGGATCCAAATATATACTTGGCCAAGGTGTGTACTATATATTTAAGCTTCGAAGGCTTCGAAATAGGCCCCTGCGGTGATAATCGGGCGTTAGCAACTCAGAAAAATCAGTATCCTTCGTTCCATTATGCGGCATGTCACTAGCATGCCCATATCCGGACCGGAGATGGTGTCGGCAAAATTTCCCATATCCTTATCTAACCGACTCATCGAGCCACGGTCCCCAATACCACCCTGTTGGGGGGAAGCGGCCGAAATCCCAGATCTACATGAAGCGGGTGACAAGTGGGGAGTTGCAGCAAAAGCCAACATCGCGTGGTTGGCTGAATTCCAATCGAGGAACTTGGTCATCACGGAAGAAAAGGTTAGGGAGGCCGCAGAGGAATGGGCGACAGGGTATGAGATGATGAAATCGTTTGTCGGCTAGAGCAACACCCAATTTACGGAAGAGCCTGTTTGTGCTATTGCCAGCGGCTTTGGCGGGCAGTTGATGCAACTTTTGCTGGATAGGGGTGACGTTGAGGTAACCAACTCTTCGATCAAAGCGGCAGCAGCCAATCGAGGGAATGGCAATTATGTAATGAAACTGCTACTAGACAAGTGGGATGGTGTGGTCTCATGGCGGATTTGGTGGAAGCGGCAGCAGAGAATAAAGAGAGTGGTAAGGGTGTTGTAGAGCTGCTGCTACGCAGACAAGATATCAGGATCACGGCTGGCGCGGTAGCAGTGATAGCGCGAAACTCCGGTGTTTGGGCGGTGAGGTCACTACCCCGCGGACGAGGCGGCATTAGGGTTACCGAGGATGTAGCGAAAGCGGTGGCAAGTAAGGAGAATGGCAGAGAGACGATAGGGCTGCTTTTGAACAGTGGTGATTTCTAGATCACGGAAGGCGTAGTGGTAGCGATTTCACGCGTGCTCAATGCAGAAGTGATGGAACAATTATTAGCAAGAAACGACGTCGGGATCATAGAATGTGCCGTGATAGCGATAGCACATCGGTGCAACGCTAGAGTTATGGGGTTACTCCTGGACAGAAGGGAAGACTTTCAGGTCACTGAGGCAATCAGGGAGGCAGCAGCAAGTAACAACACAAACGGGAAAGAAGTGGTGGAGTTACTACTGACAAGGGGGGGTGTCTTGATTACGAAGGCAGTGGTGAAAGCAGAAGTTATTAACCAGGGCAGTGGCGGAGAAATTGTGAGATTGCTGCTGAGCAGAGGCGATATCCAGATTATGGGGGAAGTGCTGAAAGCGACGCCATCGAACATGCCACGTGGAGAACCGCTCACGAGGGCATCCGAGGGCGGGTGTGAGGCTGTGGTTCCGTTGCTGCTAGAGAAGCACAAAGTGTGTCCAGATTCACGAGACCGCAGGGGCTGGATGCCGCTATCGTGGGTAGCGCGGAACGAGCATATCAAAGTTGCGGAGCTGCTGCTGGTAGTGATGGGGGCCGGACGGCCTTGTAGGTAGCGGCAGGAGGCGGTCACCTTGACATGGTGGAGAGACTGCTAGCAGCGAGGGCGGATGCCAGTGCGGCTGCTGGTGGTGGCTGGGGTGGTCGGACAGCCTTGCAGGCGGCAGCAGAAGGCGGGTACCTCGGAGTGGTGGAAACGTTGCTGGTGGCGAACGCGGATGTCAACACTAGCGCTCCTCGTTTTAATGGCCGAACGGCCTTGCAGGAGGCGGCAGGAGGCGGGCACCTTGACGCGGTGGAGAGGCTGCTGGCAGCGAGGGCGGACGTCAATGCGGTTGTCGGCGGCGGTGGTCGGATGGCCTTACAGGCAGCAGCAGGAGGCGGGCGCCTCGATGTAGTAGAGAGGCTGCTAGTAGCGAATGCGGATGTCGATGCGGCTGCTGGCAGCCCTCCCGGTAGTCGGACGGCCTCGCAGGCGGCAGCAGGGGGTGGGCACCTCGACGTGGTGAAGAGGCTGCTAGCAGCGGAGGCAAACGTCAATGTTGCCGGCGGTTGCCGGAGGGGTTGGACGGCCTTGGAGGCTGCGACAGAAGTTCGGCACTTCGATGTAGCGGAGGCGCTAGTGGCGGCAGGCGCGGATGTCAACGCTGCCACTAAGCGTAGAGATCCTTAGACGGCCTTGGAGCTAGCAGCAAAACATGGCCGCTTCGGTGTCGTGAACAGGCTAAAACGGGCAGGCGCGAATTAAGCGCTCATTTACAAAGGTTCGCATCCTCTGGGGAATAGGGTACCTCAGCGCGAAGCCACTTATCTGGGAGCTTGCGGAGTCCCGCGGGGACAGAAAATTTGCAAGACGAAGCGTTGGTATTACTATGTCCAAAACAGAGATTTTCAGGTTTACCTAGGCCCGCCTTCAGCCGGTGGTAATAAACTGAATTGGGACTCTTTGGCCAGGCGTGTTAGTAAATTTTGGGCTACCTTTCAGATACGTCAACGCTCCCATCCCGAGGCTCGATACACTTGGGTCTTGAGTGACTGTAGATGGAGCCGGTGGGGTGGCGATTTTTAGTTATATGAGCAGTTTTCGAAGTGGTTTTTATTCCCACAGGTGGTGGTGGGTCTGGTCTGGCTGGCACGATGGCGATATATTCAGTGTGTGCGCGTAGTTGCCAATAATATGTGCATCCTGCAAGCCGAGTTACCGTGACGGTGCTTCGGGCTAACCCTGCCCACAGCCTGGCAGCGATTACCCGGAAAGTTTCGGGTGCATTGAGTTCATGGATAAATTTAGCCAACGAGAGAGAGGCCTTAGAAGCCCTAACATTTGAATTTCTTATCTACCGGGGTACCAATAAATTGCCTCGTTTCGCTCACCAATAACCATAGGGGAGCTTATCCGCCTGAATGAGGCTGTAGAATCTGAAAAATTAGCCTTGGCGTGCGGGGTATCGCAGAGCAGACTGGCAGCTGCGAGCCTACTCTTTAGCATCGACTTCACACATTCATTCTGTGCTCACTGCTGTCATCTTCCCGCCGCTCGCTGTTCTTATGGTCCTCTAGTAGGGCTTCAAACAAGGGGCAAAGGTGAGGAAGGCGTTCCTTGGTGATGCTGAAGGTGGAGTCATGTACCCTCGTAGACGATAGCAGCTGCTAGGAGTTCGCTTTCTGTGGGCCCTCGAGCTTAGAATATAATAGTGCTAACTCCAGTAGCCGCCCTCTCTAGGATGGCAGAAGCCGCTCGCGCGATGCGAAAGAGATACCGGAGAGTGAGAGTGCTGATGATAACCTGGGAGGTCGATGGGATATCTGCCCCCGTTAGGACATGTGGCCTCTTGAATTCCTAGCTCCCTTTGCTAACCATAGTCTACGCTACAGACCCGGGAACTTGCAAAGATATTTCGGGAGGTGTATCGGTACGATGTCCATGAGATACAGCTAGCATTAACGGTACCGGACGACCCAGAGTACTTGAAACCTCACAACAACGATGAGAACGACCTTCAGATTATCTACTACTTTGGCAATACAGAAACCGACTCGCCCGGACATTGGTGGAAGTTGACCGCAACACCTATTTCCCAAGAAAGGCAATCGTAAGATTGAGCTTTCAGGATATGCTCCTTGATTACGTCCGTGGCTAACTTTAAGGAATTGCATAGGCCAATACCTTGTCCTGAGCCCAGGTGCCTGGGATCCCTGATGTTGATAACGGACTTGACTACAGATACGCTCTTCATCCTCGATTGTTTCCTGGATGGTGATGGCGCCATGGGATGGGCATTCCCTGACATCTCAAACGGCGGAACGACCTTTGAGCTAATGGCTGCCGGTTATAAGGATCGGTCGGTTAAACCTGGAGCGTTTTCCTCGTACCTAGCCTGGTCGCTTGATATTGCTGGATCGCTAGGGTATCCGCCGCTGGAAGGCAAGCCAAGGAAACCGAGAGAGACTATATCTACAGCTTGGCTATGTAATAAGATTTCTGGAGCAAGCCATATCTTGGGTCAGAGAGTTAACCCTTGGCACTTTGGGAAAGACAGGGACGTCCCAGAAGCATTTATCATTTTAGACCCAAATACGCTGCCTTTCTTTGACTACGGGAAGCACCATGCACTTTCCGTGGGCCAGCATCATCGGATATTCGGGGAGAAGGAGTCGATATACGAGGATGGCTTTACAGAAATTTTTAAGGTAGAAATGACCAGCAGATCTCAAAATTTCTATGGGAGCAGTGAAGATGTGTGTTTTGTTTTCATACTCCTACACTAGGTAGCTATGGTAATTGTGCTGATCCCGCGCAGGTTGTATGTGCCATTAAGCAATTCAGGCCGAGGAATAGCCGGCAAGCATCAGGTATAGCCGGCGTCTTCAAAAGGGAGAGAGAAAACCTTCTCAAGCTTTCTAACTGGAGGCATCCACATATTCTGGAGTTTCTGGGCTCATTTGAAGTACTTTGTGAGGGGAAGTTTGGGCATTACGACCTCATACTCCCCTATGCGGATGGTGGAGATCTTCACGCCTTTCTCCGTCTTCCATGGGCACCAGGGTGGCTCGGCCAGGACTACTTTGGGGCAGTCTACAATCAGACTATTGGAGTCGTTGATGCTCTCGCATTCATCCACTCTGTCTCGTCCGCCGGCTACATAGTGCATCGAGACATCAAACCCTCCAACATACTCATCCATAACCGGACGTTCAAACTTGCCGATTTCGGCCTAGCACGTTTGAAATCGGGCGAAGAAACATCAAAGACGGCCTGGCTGGCTGGAACACCCATATACGCACCTCCCGAGCGAACTATCGAAGGCCAACACGACCACGGTAGAGCGCGAGATGTATGGGCTCTCGGATGCGTCATGATGGAGATTAGCATTCTGCTCGCTTACGGGTTTTGCAAGCCTGCCTTCGTTAAGACGTTTGGGCTCGAGAGGTTAGCATCATCAGAAAAGCAAGACACAAGAGCATTCTCCCAGACGATGGGGTGTGTCGCTTCATGGATGGAAAGGCTCGATAAGCACACAGAGCAGATGGCCCAGTGGCGGCGTTATCGGCAAGGGATATGGGAGAGACGGAAGAAGTTTAAGGTGTTGCTCGACACCATTTCTATGATGCTGCAGAGTGACCCGCTTCAACGGGTCGAATCGTCAGTAGCATTAAAGTATCTGACTTCACCTGACCGGCTAGATGATGAACCCATGCTGCAAACCCGTTCAACGGAGTAACCCAGGGTAGTCACCTTTCGGGAGTCAAGGCTAGCTGTTCCCAATTCCCTGGGCCTTGGTTAGGGAAGTATTACTTTTGAGCACTGGTCGCCTCTCTATGTCATATCTAGGCGCCTAGACCTGCGCCTCTTGAGAGCGCTCTCAATTTCCCCCGAGATTTTGGCACCCCTTTTAGGATTTGTAGCCACTCGGCGTAATCACAATTGTTGTGCTAGTTAACGAGGCCGGGGACGGCCAGGGTGTGGGTCTGTAGATCACGTAGGTCGTGATAAGGTGTGGAAATAGACCCAAACTGCGGACTCCTAATTTACGCGGGCAAGAACTCATTTCACCTAAATGACCACACTTCACACATCCTAGAGATACCCTGTGTTGTGGTGGTCACGGGAATTTACTGTACCACAAAACCGTTGAACTTATCACTCCGCTCTTATGAATTTCTGCATCCACGCCAACTCGATCGATCTATCGATGCAGACAGCTCAAGAGTGGCTAACGGGGGGCGATGCTCCCGAGGGAGCCGCTATTTCCACGCTCGCTAGCCCGCAGTGGGGTCATAGCGCCCCACTCACCGATGAGAATTTACGCTGCCCAACGTGTCCTAGCCCAATGTCACTATTTGGAAAACCCCATCCTCCACTTTCCCAAGTCGACCAGAGTGTCAGGTGCGGATGGCCCGCATATATATCGTCGTCGGCTGGGGCGCCACAATATCTATATTCAAAGCGTTCTCATGCCCTAAAGATCACGGCGATGGGTAATTATTGAACGTATGGTTTGAATAGACTTGATTAGCTAGCTACCATACGGAGTAGAGAGTGTGTGTGTAGTGTAGAAGAAACTAAGTATATTGGTGTTTGCGGGACCTTATATGCCCAGAGTGTTAAGTCCCCGCCGGCAACCCCGTGTCAGTGAATAGGAGCCACATAATTTAGGCCACGCCTATTTGTTAACACCGGGAGTTGTCGGCACCTCAACCACAACACATAGCCTCCGGTCCAACAGTAATAGAACACTCGGTACCGGAGACCGCTACAATGACGGGCAATCAGCTGCAATGGGCCTAATCACCGCCTCACAGGACGACTCAAAACCCAGCCGCGCCGAGCCCGTACGGGTTTTATATGTGGGGCTCAGTGGCGAGGTCGGCCGGCACTTGCACCATAGCCCAAGGTTATGTATCGCTAAGCGACAATGCGGTGTTTGACGGCCTAGAACTGCGCACTATCCGGTGCAATCGTCGAGCACCCACAAGTAATTGACCACCACAGGACCTATATCTAAGCAAAGGGCTCCGTTAAAACCGCCTTGCACGGCTGTGGCTCTTTAAATCCTATAGATAATGGAATCCTAATTACATGATCGCCAGTTTCCATATTAGCGATTCGGGAAATTTTCGCCGAGATGTAGCGTTGTATGGCTAGTGCAATCTGCGCACTCCATCATATATTCAGCGGCATTTAACCGCGGATCGCGGTAGGGATATGGATATAGCATAGGGTGGATGAGGTTAGGAGAACGGTGAAGCCATCTGCCCGGAACCATTTCCACCATGGTGTCGTAGGTTGGACTCACACCATTTTAGTTTCTCAATCTATTGTTTGCAAGCTTCCCACGGCTCGATCACGCGGGTCGGCGAGGTTTTAGCACACGACCCGGTGGGGGCATACAACGTAGTGGCACATGTTAGTTATGTGACTCTAAAGTGCACCTTGAGAGATGATTTGATTTCGCCTGGACAAACAGGGCCGTTGCGACTAGTCTAATCAGTCTTGAATACCCTGGTGCGGACAGTAAGACTCAATCACACAGGGTAACGCAGGAGTATTCTAAACTCGCACCATATGGATGTCTTGAAGACGCTGGAGCACACGGCTAAGAAATAGGGCCCCGACGGTCGTCTCTCTACCGCTGTCACCGTTATCGTGGCCGCTGTCGCCATCGCTATCTAACAACCGATCTTCCACGCACCGCAAACATGCCACGACCACCTCAGCATAGGCAGAGCCCATACACGCTGCAAGTCTAAGACGCGCGAGCTTGAGGAGCCGCTCCTGGACCCCCTTTGCGTCACGCGTCTGCATGTACTCCTTAATGTAGCTCCCAAAGCGGACGGACCCGGTGCTGTCGATCCGAGCTAGGGGGTGCCAAAGGCCTAGCTCTAGCAGGACAACACCGAGGCTGTAGACGTCGTGAAACATCTCGAATCGGGTACCTGGGCGGGCGCCCCAACGCTCGTGGTGGCGGTATAGACTTTTGAGGTCATGGTCGTTCTGCATGAACAACGAGGGCTGGTTGGCGCCTCGGGAGAGGTCGAAGCCGACAAGGAAGCCTTCCCCGATTGCTTCTGGGAATGGGTGTTTGCTGCCTTGCGAGTCGGAGCTGATGATTAGCACGTTTTCGGGCCGGATGTTCTTGTGCACGAAGTTCGCAGAGTGGACGTATAGAACGGCCTGGGCGAGGTTGACCGCGAGTCGCAAACGCTGGTCCAGGGGGTGCCGCACGTCCTTGTTAGATGGATCTACAAGCAGGTCGCGTAGTGTGCGCGGTGCCTCTGCTGTTCCGTAGCCAGGTGGCAGGACGAACTGCAGTTCAAAGCGGCTGTCTGCGTTCTTTGCCGTAGAGACTGGATTACCGTGGTTTCCATGACCTTCTCGAAAAAAGATACCGCGGCACTTTAAGATGTGCATTTGGATACCGTCGGCGGCTGACAGGACCCTTGTCAGCTCGCGCAGGGCTTGTGTGTGCACCTCGCTATACCTAGGCGGGGATGACACCCTCCCCGGTAGGACCTCATAGCCCCGGTGCTCCACCAAGATGGATCGATCTTGGGTGCTTTGCCAGATGGACGAATAAAGTACTGGGCTGGCCTGCAGCGACGTAGGCGGATATTCATCGCCCTGCCGGAGCTCTGGCCAGTCACTGGTGATAGGTGGACCATCAGTGGCGGGAGCAGCCTCCACAGGCGGAAGCATGCGCGGCAGGTAGTCTTGGTGCGGGCCGCTGTAGCCCATCTCCATCATTGTCACAATTAAATGGAACTGGATCATTCTCTCCCATTCCTCTAAAGCGGCAATTACAGTCCCCCCCCGGGAAGCGAGACACCCCCAGGTAACGAGACACCACCCCAACCGATCATTGCGCAGCCTCATAACTTGCAGAATAGCGATCGCCTACTAAAGCTATCATAATGGACAACCAAACAAAAGTTAATCTATCACTCCAAACCTTAGAATCTGGCGGGGTAACCTTCGCACGAGCTGTGTCAAGACTCTTTGAGGCTCCTAATACCATGGTGGCACATAGATGAAATAGGCACTTATTGAGACAGCAAGCATATGAGATACAGCAAGCATGTACTTTAGGTAAAGAGGATGCATTAGTGGACTGGATTCAGCAATAGGCTAGTTAGGGCATTCCAATTCGATATAATATGTTAAGGTCTATGATGAAGTTTCTAATTCAATACCACGATGACTCCAGCGATAGCTTGATACACCGAGACACAATTTCTACCCATATTCTAGGCAAGCATTGGACAATGCAGTTTTTCAAATGACACTCTAACTTTCAATCCCTTATCGCATAACCTCTAGATAATTCTAAAATTACTGCTTGTACTTCTGATAACTTTAACAAGTAGTTTCAAGTTTTCCGATCAGCTATACAATAGTATAAACCAATTTCTGACAATATTTACAATGTGGATGAGATGGGATTTCAAATGGGAATTATAGTTAAAGGCTATATGATTGTTGATAAGCAACAAATAGCTTCAACTATTAAAGCTGGCAAAGCAAAAGGGGAATTAGTGACTGCTATTGAGTACATGTCTGCAGATAGCTTTACAATCCTACCTTTTATTATTTTTAAAGGCAAGTACCTATAAAGTATATGAACTGATTATATAGTATGTAATGAATAAATAGTTTCTGTAAGTCCTAATGATTAGACTGATAATGAGTTAAGTTTAAAGTAGTTACAACGTCACTTTAAAGTTCATACAGTAGCTAAAGCTAAAGGAGGATATTGAATACTAATTTTGTATAGTTATAATAGTTATTTAACTTCAAAATTCATTCAATATTATGTTAATTACAAGATTGTTTTATTGTGCTTACCAGCACATACATCGCATATACTACAACCTTTGAATGTTTGTGTTTTCTCTTTGCTCAAGTACTGGTTTCACCAAGAAATTGACAAGTGATTCAGAATAGGTGAACCATGAGTATCCAAGAGAAAATTTCTAGATTTTTATACTACAGCTAGGCCTAAAGCACTTACAAGCTCTAATATTGAGTTAGGCTTTTACAAAACTAACTTAATTCCATTTAATTCAGGTACTGTATTGAGAAAACTACCTGCATGGCCACTTACACCACCCTGCCTATATACTACAACAAGTATTCAAATACCTAAAAATGCAAAAGAGGTTGAACAAGCTATAGCAGCAGTAAAAGAACTCTTAAGCGATAAGAATTCTGAGGTGCATTATAAGAGTTCTGAGGTACAAGTCTTGATTGACAAGATTAGCAAAGCGGCTAGTATTGTACTTGCAAGTACTGCAATCACTTAAAAAGAATACCAAGAAGTAATTACTTATTACCAAAATAAGCAAGAGAAAGGGTCAAGAAAGCGAACTAAAGTTGATGAAGGATAGGAAATGACAATTGCAGAAGTTAAAGAGACTATAGCAAAGAGAAGGTGTAATCGCATACCTCCTACCTCTTGGTGCACCACTTGGTGGACTCGACGAATTCAGACCTCAACATTATCTGAAGTAGAAGAAGATGTTGCTAGCAGCATCAGCAAAAGTACTGAGTGACTGCAGCTCTCTTATTGTTGTTGCAACAGTGCAGTAAGGGTACTTGGAGTGGTGTCTCGTTTCCCGGGGGTGTCTCGCTACCCCGGGGGGGACTGTATCCTGCGTATCTTTGAGACTCCCGAGACGCTGAAGGACACCTGTTGCATGAACTGGGTGAGTCCCGACTCTGTGGGCATATAGCGCTCGATTAACTCGTTGCACCTGGACAGCAGAGCCAAAAGCTGGTGCAAGCCAGCTTCGAGCGCATCCACCGCGGTAGCGCTGAGTCCGGTGTGGTTGTTTTTGACCCAAAGGAGTGTCCGCTCACGAAGCACCGCGTGTGATCTGAGTTGGTGAAATAAAGTCTGGTGTGTCTCGTCGATATTTTTGAGCGAGTCAATCTTCTGTATCGCTAGTTTGCCGAGTTTGAGGCATACGTCTAGAAGACCCGGGAGGCCGAACGCAAGGCCGAGTAACCCAACAAGTTCCGCCATTATTCTGGGCCGTATCTTAGATGCCTAGCGGTGATAATGGGAGCGGTGATAGCTCTGAGGGATGGATCGCCGATGTGTTGTCCACCAAGCTTAAACCCCCTAATTAGTAGGCGCCCAGGCGCCCCCTCAGGGGTTAGTTATATAATCCCTGCGGAATATCCTGTGGATAGGGGTAAGCGAAGGCCCCACGCATCTCATTTCACCTTCGGCCAGAACCACATCCCTTTTAGGCCTGCTAATCTCTAATGTATTAGTTTTTATCGCTTTTTTCTGTCATTGCCTCCAATAGTGAATTAAGGGTGGATAATGCGATGCATGCCACCTGAAGTCTGCGGCGAAGGAATGGTCAATGGGTAGCGGTGGCTATTCGGCGGTTTTGATTGAGAGTGTGGCCATGGGCTTAGAACTCCTTGGCGGCGGTATAATGTTTAGCCGACCCATTTACATCGTTCGGGCTGTTGCCCACTGGCAATAACTCTGCATACAATTCGCGGTGTGTCCTGCCTGCATCGCCTTCCCAGCCCTAGATTCTGCGGGTTCCCGCTACAGTTGCCTAGAAACCCCACCCTCTGCGTGTTCCTAGTACTAACGCTCCGACTAATTCCCGGCCTAATGGCCGAATCCTGGACGTCGCACGTGGGGAAGACCCTTCGAAGCTTTAGCCTCTTACCGGATGATAATCCCGGCAGCGATAACCCGAGCGGGTTAGGGGTTATTTCCAATAGCTATCGGTGGCTCACGGGATGGCTCACGGAGGGGAGCAGTTTCAACAATGCTCAGCCATGCAGAGAGGAGTTTGACTACGTACATTTCGCGACCTTCCTCGGCCTGAAGGAAATCAAATTCTTCTCCCCGCAAGATGTAGGTCTCTACTCATCCCCTGACGTATCCCAGTCCGGCAAAGGGCTGTCTATGGACGTCACGATCAACCGCTGCCCGGCTGGTCCTTTGCAAGGCCAACTAGTGGCACTGAAGAAGGCCCGCGACCCTAATGACCAGAGCAATACCCCGCCTCGGCCCCACTAGGACTGGCTCCGGGACCTGTACTTTGAGCTGCAAGTCATGACCCATAAGCACCTATGTGACCACCGCAATATTGTTAAGTTGCTTGGCGTTACATTCGAGCCTGCAAACGACCGCGACGAGAAGATCGAGTCGCTTCGCCCGGTACTGGTGGTCGAGCCTGCTCATGGAACATACCCGGATCTAAGGCGCTTTTTTGAGGAGCGTGATCGCTCCGCTAGGTTGTCATGCCCCGAGGCCTTCGCGCTGATGTCAGATGTCGCTGATGGGGTAGGCGCTTTGCATTCATACCAAGGTACGTATACCACCCAACCGCCCCGGCCCGTACGGCATCGCCACCATGCACACGCTCAATTGGAGTTGCCCCAGTCGTCCACGGGGACATTAAACCTCAGAACATCCTCCTTTTTCCTAGTCTCTTAGACGGTACCTTTATCGCCAAGATCTGCGACTTTGGCGCGAGCGAGATGACTGGGCACCAGACTTCCGCCCCTCCGGGGTTCACAAGAGCCTTCACTCCTGGGTGGGCTGCTCCGGAAGTTTCCTACCACACGATACAGACCGTAGCGGAAGACGTGTTCTCCTTTGGCCTGGTTTGTGCGTATATTGCCACGTCCGCTCGGCCTCACGAGCCTTCGATCTGGCTTGCTGAAGATGAGTACCGATCGGATCGCCTTCTAAATTATGTCGATTCCTTTCTCAGTGATCCGGAGCGTGTTCGGCTAGGCTACTCAACAGTGTCGGCTTCCGTGCTGAGGAAGATGTTAGAGAGCACTCTCTGCAAATCACCACTAGAGCGACGAAAGTCCTTGTTTAGTGTCCGGCATGAACTCCTCGGGTAAGAGACGTTGTTCCCACTATGGTTCTCGCGGAATAAGTAACGTTAGAGAATGGAAGGACCCCATTCAAATGCCCAATACCTCCGGAGGTCATCATCCCGTTCCGAAAGAGCATCAAGGCTGACGTACGTGTGGCCTATCTAAACCTACCCCACTATATCCGCTTTAGAACAAGAATGGATAGATAGCTGATCTGGTGAGGCTTATAGGTGAGGGAGTCCACAATCGTGGACTATAGACAGGCGAATATCTACCAGGGATTAAAAAATTGTTACAACCAGCTCCCAGACCACCTCTGCCAGCGCCTTATCGATAATGTGTACAGGACTCTCGACCCCGCAAATAAGGCTACGCATGGGGTCAGTGATGCCCAGCGAATCTACGCTGCACAGTGCGCGTACTATACTCTCCACGAAGTTGAGGAAAACCGACCGCTTCGTATGCTTCCACAGTTTGGCGATATGAATGACCCCATAGTGCGACATCAGTTCTTTCGCCACTTGGCCGGTCAGCACAACGACGAAAGCGCCGCCAGGGTAATTACCCCAGCAATGGCGGGGACCTTTGTGAGCGATTTTCCGGAGCTCACGAGCTATGGTAAGGAGTACCCGGCGATGCCTATCGAAGAGAGCACATTAAGATCCCTGGCATTACGGAAAGTCCAGGGTCTTGGCAGTCTACATGCAGCGGCATACCTAGGGTGTGATAAGCTGATTCCTCTATTGGCCAAGCATGGTGCCGATATCAACGAGGCAGATTCTTCCGGGTGGACTCCCCTCCATGTTGCCGCCTATAATATGAAATTTGAATCCGCGCGAAATATATTGAAACTCGGGGCCTGGGTGGACGCCTCAGCCAAATGCTTCGGCTGCAACTTTACACCTCTGAAGCTAGTCCTCGTCGCGGCCCAAACCATGCGGATTTGGAAGAGCGGGTCGATGCATGAAATACCTGCACTCGTGCAGTTACTCCTCGACCAGGGTGCCAACCCCTGGGTGCGCGACCCCGCCTTCCTCTACAGCACTGCGATGCACGTGCTCCCTGTTGGTCCGGACGTGATGCAGGTCCTCCTAAAGCACGACCCGGCTCTTGCACTGGCCCTAAATTCGCGAGAGGAGACACCGCTCCACACGATCGCAAATTGCGGAGCCGTCGAGGAAGCGCAGGTGCTTCTAGCTCACGGAGCCGACCCCAGTGTGCCAGACCAGCTAGGTACGACGGTGTTGCACAAACTCTGGAACTATTGTATTGACTATGAGGGTATCCAACGCATGTATTGGCCTGACAAACCTGACGTCCGGCCGCCATCCCTCCGCGAGAAACAGAAAGTGTTCCCGCCAGAGAGGGTTCGGGAGGTCAGGGACATACTGATCAGCCATGGCGCTGACCAAACGATGTTGGACGACGTCATAGGCGCCATACCGAGCAAGTCGGGCTTCATCAGTTTGCACAATGTAATCGGCCCAGAGAAGCCAAATACGATCCAAAGAAGCCAGTACTTTCCCTTTTCAGGTAGCGAATCCTCCCATAGGGATGCATGGGCCGAAGAGTGGTAGGTTGTTGATCCAACTTTTCCCCCGTTTAGTTTGCATCTCACAGTGATGTCCGCGACCGCAGGAAACGGGTTGAGGGTGAACCACAGAAGATCCTGCGCTTGAAGCCCGCGCGCGGGCCGGTTACCATCAGCCAGCACATCCTCGGCGCTTGCCCGGTCGAGCATTCGTGGGGCTATTACCTGCTCATCGATATTAGCGTTGCTGGTTACAGCCCAGGGTTTGCAGCCGAATTTACGGTCTCAGAGATAGTTAGTCCAGGCGACATTGGCTCCGCGGTTGGTATTGACGCTGACAGAAATGTAGGGTAAGGAAGTTCGGTTGTTCCATCAACAGTGTACATCTGCTCTTTTCACTAGACCAGACCGTCTCTACACGCTGAATCTGGGCCTTATTCGGCTTTCCCGCGCCTGCGATCTACAGCTGGATATTTGCATCACCGAACTTTCCCCAGGCCAGGGATGCCGTGGGATGGTGAGAATCTCGAGTCTGCTCAGTCCTAGAATATGACTAACTAACAGCCGGTCGAGTTAGGCTCTTGCTGGTTCCCAATTCATCCTGGAACATTCACTTTACCTCACTGAACCTGGAAAAGTTCTCAGCCAGACACACCCATCTATCTTCGAAGAGCGAGCCGTCAATCTTGCTATGGTCTTCGGGCTGGGTGCGATTGCGCGGCAGTCGAGGTACCACGTCTGGCAGAAGTCGCCCACGATCGAAACCCGCCTGAAAAGTCGAAAGGAGCAGGATGCCATCCTTGAGGCGCTGGCTGAAATGGCCAGGCGCCTCTCCCCTGGAGATTCTGACCTCCTCAACAGCGTTCACCTCGCTGCAAAGAAGCTTAGAGATCTCGGTAGGGAGTCCTTTCTCAAAAGGGACTTCGACCGCACGCTTGATCTCTGCCAAGCAGCCCTCGGGCACGCAAACCGCGTCACCACTGCGACATCGCTCCTATATCTTCAGGGCGACTTACCGCGCCTGCTCTATGACTGCCACAGTCTTTCCACCCATTGTCTCGCCGGTTTGGGACGCCACAGCGAGGCAGAGAAGTCCGCAACCCAGGTCTTAGCTATGAGAGGATTGGGGGATGATGAGATCGCCATGGCTTACTGCATCCGGGGCAGAGCTCGAATATGGTTGCGAAAGAGTAGCGAAGCGGCAGAGGATTTTGCAGAGGCTAAGAAGAAATTACCAGGACATCCCATCGTCCAGCAAATGGTGGAAAGTGTCCGATTTGTTTAAGCTCCAGGTTGAGTGGCGAAGCTGCCGCGGGTGTAGCTATGTAAGATAGCAAAATGCATTGTAGCCTCGATATTCTCAGCGTTAGGTAGCTCGCATAGAAAGGACTAGGTCCTCATCCTATTTCGTCGGCTCTAACCTTTTCCCACCCACCAGCTTTTAGAGAACCCTCACCTCCTGCCTAAGTTATTCTATGCAAATCGCCGCAACACATAGACCAGCGCAGCTACACTCTTTATCTATATGAAAAATGTACCCACACACCAGGTACATTCTGCATATGATCACGGATTAGCTAATCCGCTAGCACTATAAACTAGCTAAACTAGCTGTGGTACTTGACGACTCTAGTCCTAAACCATCCCGTGTAGCTAACATCACGTGTCAATACTACGCTGAACACCGACCCCATTCTATTACAGTAGGCCAATCTATTTACTATCACTAAGGTAAATTCTGTACAGCCACAGATAAGCAGCAGCCTTCACCCAGGCAGAGCACAGATGTTATGAGTTTGTGTTAGAATCACGTGATGATCTACCGCTAGCTCTATAGGGTCCAACCATAATTCCAAGTCCAATTGGTCCACAGCAGCACGGTTAAAGGGATATTTTAAAATCGTAGCGGTTGTAGATCGCTGGTCACGAGGTTCGACCGCCGCCGCGAAAATAATTCCTCTCGCTCAGCCTTCCTCCCCATTACCTCATCCCCCATCAATTTCGCGCCTCCCGTCAGGTTTAGTCATGGAACACCTTTCAGTCATATCATCTATAAAGGGGATACTGGCGGCATCAGGAAAGATATATGCTATATTGCAAGGAATCATTTCTAGCTCCGTGACCACCCCGAGCCTTGGCCGAGACACTCAACACGAAGTCCGAGAACTCGCTGCCGCGACCTCTCAACTGCAGTCACTCCTTCTTGGGGAAACCGTGGCTAAACCGTCTCGAGACTCCATGATTGATGTTAATCAATTTTTGATGACTTTAACAGGGATCGTGTGTGCCATCTCTGAGTTAGAGATGGAGATTGATGGTTTGAAGGTTGATCACGACCTCGGCCTTCTCGATCGGATTAAATGGGCTTGTGAGAAGCCTGCCATTACTGGGCTCCTTCGACGTCTTCAGGACCATAAATCATCTTTGGCGCTGATGCTGGAGATACTTACATGGTGTGTGCTATGTCCATGCGCTATTATCAAATCTTCTACTAACGCAATCCACTCCCTCATTCAGTAAAACATCCGCTGAGGCCAAAAATAGCATGAGCACGGTCCGCACCCTGTTCCAGCAGTCAATTCAAAGTAACGCAGACATGTTGAAACGACTGAGGACACTAGAGATCAAGCCAACAACCCCTTTGCATAATACTGGGGAAGACAACAGCGAATCAATCTCAACCACAAGGGACGAGCGAATCGTGGGTTCGTCTCCCCCAATCCTTTTGGGACTTAGCTTCGCAGAAGTATTGGATATTTCGTTTCTCCCTTTGCCGGTAGCTGCGAGCGAGCTTTACAACCCCCAATGGTATGATACTAGTACTGCTGATGGCTCTCTGGGAGGCTACCCCAAGAGGCCCCGTACCCCCCCAACATTACCGCTGGCAAACCCGCCACCAGCAGACCAACAAATCTCGCGGGATAACCACAGTGATGCTTCACAGCCGCCCCAATGCGTCCCCGGCCCCGGCCCCTATCCAAGCCAACCAGCTCCTCCCGGTAACGACCTCCTAAGTCTCCTAAATACCGTCTGCGCTAATGCTGACCCTATGGAGCGTTACCAAAATCTAATTAAGATCAACCAAGGCGGGTTCTCAACTATCTACACAGCGATCGAAGTGGGAACAAACCAATATGTTGCATTAAAGAAGATGGTTGTGAGACACCCGGTTGAGGACATTGTCATCAATGAGGTTCTGGTTATGAAGAGCGCTAAACATAAAAATATTATTAACTTCATGGACAGCTTCCTCCATCAGGGAGTTTTGTGGATCGTGATGGAATATGTGGAAGGGGCCAATTTGACTAATGTCATCACGTTTAATAGAATGACGGAGGGGCAGATTGCTACCGTCTGTGGGGAGGTTGGTTACCAGTACGAAACGTATCCCAAGGGGAAAGTGCTGACGAATCAGATTCTCAATGCAATCCGGTATCTACACTCAAAGGGTGTTATCCATGGGGACGTTAGATCGGACAATATCCTGCTCTCTTTTGAAGGGGATATTAAATTAAGTATGCAATATCTGCCTCCCTCATAGTTTATCGATATCTTCCCTAATTTTGTATAGTCGACTTTGGATACTGCGTTCAACTCGACGAGAATCAAGGCCATCTTACGTCTATGTATGGCTCACCATACTGGATGGCGCCCGAAATGATTCTCAATAGGCCACATGGCCGTAAAGTTGATATCTGGGGTTTAGGGATTACAGCGATCGAGATGGCTGAGGGTGAACCTCCATATCTCTCCGAAGAGCCTAGTCGAGCACTTAACATGATCGGGGCCAACGGCACTCCCCAGCTCCAGCGGCCAGAATCACTAACTCTCGTTTTCAAGAATTGGCTGAGCTTTGCTTTGGATGCGGACCCGGAAAAGAGAGCCTCAGCTCATAACTTGCTCAGTGTAAGCCTAACATCTGCACTAACCTATCCAACCTTCTCCTAGTCATTCTAACTGATTTAGCATCAATTCCTGCAATGCGCGGAGCCAATAACTAACCTACTTCCACTAGTCCGCACCACTCAGACTATGCTTAAGTTGGAGGAATACCCACATCCGAATCCAACTTGAGTTTGCGGGAGATCCAGGCCCGCCGAAGTGGACTTTTCAAGGCAGTTTGTAACTATGCTTCCCTTATTACTCAATGTCAATGCAAATGCCACTTAGAAACCGGTAGATCTTATAGACGGGGATGCAGACTGCAGTAATATCGCTCACCCCAAAGCCGAACGGCGTGGCCGCGATATTATAAACTCGTAGAATAGTAGAGTACACATGGGACTGTAAGGTATTCTGGGTTCCTGGAGATATCTAGATGCAAGTCGATAAATGCAGCAGAGGAGAGACGATATTCAAATACTATCCGATGAAGCGGAACTACCCATTTGAGGTATTTAACCCTTTGGTGTCTCCTAACTGATTAATCCGCTTTAAGAGGTGGTGTTTAGCAAATATCGCTTGACTGACTAACGGAATTGTAGCTTATCGGCAGATCCAGGCCCTAAGCATGGCGAGCTGCAACAGTGTAAGTCCTGGTTGGCTGCCATATTGGCTCGGCATGCCCTCTCACGATCCAGCTCCGTCAGCTATGCGATTGTTGGGTCAATAATCTGGCTAGCGAGGCCCCACATGCAACATGATTTCCCCGCAGGCTCGCCGCCCCGCGAGCGGGGGTTAGTGGGAATATAAAGCGAGTGACGACCCGCCAAACCCAACCAGATGAGCTAACTTAGCTTCAGGACTATTAGTCGTCTCCTCGCCAGCTATCTTTCCTCAAAACATTAACTATGGCCGACGACTCAACCAGATCCCAACTCCTTCAGTCTAAGTGCCATGCCTTCTCACTAGCTTTTGCTAACGGTGCTATGGCTCCGTCCGAAATCCTCAACACGTTCTTCAGGGCCAACCCCAAGATCACAGAACACGGCCCAGAATGGGCGTCCTCTCGCCTGCCGTTCATAGGCAAGACTTTCAGTGGCCGAAGCTCCACCATATCGGAGAGCGCCACAACTTGTGACGACTACTTCCGCTTCCTCAGCGCAACTGTCGCCGTCCATCCTAGCGATAACACCTTTCCGCCAGCATCGGGATTCATGGTTAGTCCCGGCACAGCGAGCTTGAGCTCGAGCGATGGTGGCTCTGGGATCGTGAGCGTCAAGGGGCACATCAAAATCTCGAGTGTGGCAACAGGCAATAGCTGGGAGGAAGATTTTATCTTTTATTTCAGCGAGTTTGACCGAGAGGGGAGGTTTGGGCATTTTAAGATCTGGGGTGATCCCTTGAGCTGCTGGTTAGCAGTTGTGGGCATTTGAATAGCCAAGCTAAGTTTCGACGGCAGAAGGGACCAAAGGCGGTGGCTATGAGTCAAGGTCGGCGGTGCTTTCAGAATGCGGTTGTCACTTAAATTGAATAACTACGGCTGCTTGGGCGGACGCCGGTTTTTAGCGACAGAATCCCTTAGTTCTCTTCACCCTCTCCTCCAGTCAGTCCAGCTGGTAATAAAAACTTCTCTATGCGTTTCTCCCTCTCGTCCACACCACGACCTCCAACACAATCCAACAACCCCAGTGGGTTCGGTTTGATTTTGGTTAGATTACGATCTACGCGCTATAAGCTCTTGGAATTTTTGTAGCTGTGTGATCATTTAATGATACGGTGGACACCCAATATCATAGGAATGGGGGGATAGGAAATGGCGATGAGTGTACGATGGTGTCAAGTTCAACACTACTTTGCCCCATTCATCTAGGGAACATCGACTTGATAGTTGATTTGGGGCACCGATTTGCTAATCGCGCTTCGGAGTGTCAACCCGATGTATTATCTATTGTATTAACACTAGTACTACATCTTCTTACAAGCCAGTTCGTTAGTCTTCATCCGCAATACTTACACCGCGGGTGCGAGTTACCAAAATAATATCCCTCATGGCAAGACTCCGCGAACGCGGCCGCGACAAAGCGACAGGCTCCCGCTCGACCTCTACAAAGCGTCCCAAACAACACGCTCCAAAGCGCCCCAAGCAGCACGCTCCAGGATCTCTTAGGCATATGATCCTGATGCACAATCGGTGCCGGCTCTACGTTCACCCGCTCACATGGACGGCACAGCACCTCTCACTCCTCCGGATTTCTGTTTCTTACCGGGGCGATGTGATACCAGGCCGTCGTGTGCCATCTTACGCACTAACAGATCCCCTAAAAATGGTCCATCGTCTTATGTCGCTGATCTACGACGGGCGTAGAATTCGGCTCAAGTTTGGGCGATCGTGAGTCCTATTCTTGGGTGGTTGTGAGCGTGGGCTAACACACACTATTACCTCCTCTAGCTATAATACACACCCTTCGATCTCAGCTAGACTCTCATTTCTCTTCGGCAGAAGGTGCGTGGCGCATGTCGAACCCTCAATTAGTATCATTGATAGGGCTTCCACTGCGCCTCTATTCTCCTATGTCGACCACTCCCACAGACGGGACGATCGCTTGAAGTACTTTCGCTCCCGGGCGCAGGGGGTGAGGGAGAAGTTAATACGGGAATCCACAGGCCAATCAGATATTGACCCATATGATGCGAGCATACTCATTGCTATGGCGCAGGAAATGTTGCGGCTGACACCTGGTTCCTCTTCCGAAGCTAGCTTACGAGTAAGCCCCCTCCTACCACCCTCCGTATGTTTACTCACAAATAGCAGCCATATCTACTCGCTCGAGCTCCAGACGAGCAATCTTACCATTTCTACTCCGCGTCAATTCCTCGCGCTTATCTTCATTCGTTTGATGAGCCGTATGAAGAGTTCACATCCGAGATTCGAATCAGTCGCTCCGTCTATCCGTTGGATCTTGAGGGTTTCCCGGAGGTCCTTGGAAAAATCTTAGGGTTGGCCCCAGCGGATCCTCCCGGAGCAGTGGCTCAAGTGCCACGCTTTAGATGGGAGGATTCGTGTAGCTGTGCCATCCCACATATCGTGCATAGCGAGGGCAAAGTGAATGGGATGGGATTGGGCAAGAGAGGCATCGCCAATCCACACGACCTAGGCCGGCCGGTAAAGCGACAGAAGTTTGGTATGACACCACCTAACACTCAGAATACTGGCGCGGTAGGCAATGCTGAAGAGGGTAGCACCACTCCCGCCCCACTAGACATTAACACTCAGGTTTGCGGATCTGGGCGCAGACAAGGGGAGTAAAGAGCCATGGAAACTCCAGCCTAGTATGTATTGGCATCTTCAAAGAGCTCCGGGCGTGGCCTTGCTATGTGTGGCCTTTGCCTTTTTGGCTAATACACTTTGGTGTTACCATGCTAATGTAGCAATCCGGCGGAAAGGTTTCTAATAACAAGTCCATACTGCTAGCGCGCATTCTGCTTCTTGGGTATAAACAAGCCGAATAGAAACTATCAGCACTCCGGTTTTGCCCCAGCGCTACCTCAACACTGGTTTGCTCACTTTGTTCACTATCCTTGTATTCTTACTCAATCGGTTCGGCCTTCGCATAAATACTCGGTTCTGAATCGTACTTGCGCCGCCCTAAGGCCTATAGCTAATACCTTGATAAGTGCTGTATGCCCAATTTCCTGGCATTCGGGCTGTCTTCCGAATGTTTTTCTTAGGCTTCACCTCTAAGTCTACCTAGGCTCACCGCTAATGAGATTCGGTGGGGTATATCACAATAATGCAGCTATTGCACCGTTCTTCAGTCAAATGATTCTGAGGCGCCTAGTGTGGCATAGTAGGTCTTAAGATAGGAGAGGCTCAGGAACTAAAGCTCATCTGAAGCCTGCATATGTGCAGACGAAGGCTTGGTAGGGTGAACAGACTGTGCCTGCCGGATGGAGATAATACTTAGCTGTGATGCCCGAACCCCGAGAACGGCCCCCGCCGCCAGAGCTCAGCATTACAGACCTACCAGGCTTTGTGAGGAATTTGGCGTAGTGGGAGGCAATATCGGAAAGAATAGGAATAGGGCTAGGCTTTGAAAACTGGCAAATACTTTACCTTAGTGTGTCGACTGTATGCCATAGGGGTGCTGCATGTACCACATGTAGAATAGCTGAACAGGAGACTCCTACAACTTTGCACCCTTACCCAAGGCATCCCCGAATACAATTTTCTTATCCCACTCTACTTCCTCCATCCACCCGCCGCTCACCCCCTTAGCACTCCTTCCGCCCAAAACCCACCGTCTCGCCACCTCCCTTGCAGCTCCATCGCCATCCCTCTCCGCATCCACAGCCAGCAGCGCCCCGCTAACGATGCGGCTTATCGCCTTCGTGATTTCCCTCCCGCGAAGTTTCAGCTCCTCGGTCTCCGTCTGTGAGACATTGGCACTAAGTTTCACCCATTCGGAAAGGAGGACGTTGCGAATCTCTGTGAATAGCTCACTGCCTGCCAGTCCCCTTAAAACCCAACGCAACCACCCGTCCATCGCACGTAGCACGCTTCCTCCCTCGTGGCCCTTGAGAACCTTCACAGCGTCCACAGCCAGAACATCAGTTGTCCCTTCCCAGATGCTTAGCACGTTCGCGTCGCGGAAGAGCCGCGCGACATTGAGTTCAGGATCCGAGTTCTCGAGGTAGCCGATGCCGCCGAGGGACTCCATGCATTCTGCTAGACTGGCGATAGCGGATTTAGCAGTTTGGGATTTTGCGACCGGCGTGAGGATTCGCAGCAGCGGAGGGATATCTGAAGGGTTAACAGGGAGAAGAGCAGAAAGCGGGAGGTCGAGGGGTTTTCGCGGTTGTTGTTGCTGCTGCTGCTCGTCGAGCCCTAGGAGAAGGACGACAAAGAATGTTAAGTGCATGAAACCCCTATATTCCACGCATTGCCCAGCCATCGTCCGAACATGTAACGGCACATCAACCAACAATTTCTTCCCCTCTCCCCCTACGCCCCGCACCTTTGCAAACGCCCTACTAATTGCGAGACCACGCCCCCACATACCCATCCCCATCACCGCGTTATGCACCCGTGTGATGTTCAACATTGTACTAATCTCTCTAACGCCCTTGCCTTCCTCACCTACCAGCCAGGCACGCATCCCCTTGAGCTCCAACTCTGCCGTTGGCAGCGCCCGGGTACCGAGCTTGGACTTTAATTGCTGGATGGAGATACCGTTGAGCTCAGCATCAACGCCATTAGCCGCGAGGCGTCGCGTAGGTGCGAAGAAGAGACTCAGCCCGCGTGGGGTCTGCGCGAGAGCTAGAGCCATGCTAGAGTCAGTGGCGGAGGAGAACCACTTGAATCCGTCCAGAATCCAGGGGCCGAGGTCGGTGCCATGAATATCTTTAGCGGGGGGGTCTAGCGGGGAATACGTTGCCAGTGTCTCAGTGCCTGAGACGTCGCTGCCGCCTTTGCGCTCAGTCATCCACTGCCCCGATGTCCATGCCTTGGTGGGGTCACGCGAGGTGAGGCGGGAATAGGCTGGCCCAAGGGCAGAGCGAATATCTGTAGGGAGGCTGCTAGAAGTTAAGTGGCGCTGCAAGACACGGGCAGCTGGGGATTAGGATTAGCGGGAAGAGAGGTATTGGCGGAGGGTAAGCTGTGCTGATTCTTACCGCCATCCTGCATTGCAGACGGACACGTCACGTAGGCGGAAGAGCCAGCCCACAGGTGGTACCTAGATATGTAGACATCTCCTCATAAGCACAGGGAAGGAGCGCGAAAATCGTAATCCGCAGCGCGCCACGTCTCTCGGGGAGAGATTCAATGGATTCCTCGAACTAGAAAAAGAAACATACTTCCCAAACTGCACGACCCGACTAAACTCCGCAAACTTGCCTGTTTCATATCCCGCCGCTACCATCCTATCCAACCCTCCTATCAGCCCATAACCGCCCATCCACGCTATAAGAGTGACCTCCAGCACAAACTCACCCCTCAGCAATCCCCAGATCCTGCAGCCTCTTCCAGCCCTCCGACGTAACTAATTCATCCTTTCTCCTCCCCCACGTATCATGTGTTCGCACGAAGGGCGGATTCTGTTCTGCATCTGAGACCCAGCCGAGGACCCGGCATGAGAGCACTCTTTCGCCAAAGCTAGAGAAGTCGCTTTGGATGGTGGAAAGGATAGAGGCGGGTAAGTAGACTGTTGGGTGTATTAGTTAGGATAGGGCAGGTGGGCTGAAGGAGTTGGAAAGATATGGATTGGGAGCTTGACAGACGGGCGAGTGTGCGTCTTAGAGCGATGTCCTCTTCAAACTGGTTTTCGAGCTTGGGAGGGGGCTGGAAGAACCCCGCTGTTGAGCTGGAGGGATCTGAAGTATGGCGTTGGGTCCCCGGGCCATCCCCTTTCTCCATAGAAAGCGAGCCGTCTGGTGTACCGCTCATGATTCGGGACTATGTGGAGGGTGATTTATGACGATGAAGCTAGTGCCGTATATAGACATTAACTTTGTGCGAGGATCCGGCGGAGGTGCCGAGTACATCCGAACGCCGAGGTGGGGACTAAACACGTGATCAACCTCGGACAACCTGCTTAAACACCACCATTATTTCGCGCTTTATTAGCCACTTTCCCTTCCTTCGATGCTTCAATGAGGACGGCACGCATGGTGCTACTATTAGGGAGGTAATTAAATTGAATTAGTATAACCGCTGTTAACAGTAGGATAGTCTAATAAGAATCAAAAAGACACTTGTCTCCGCATCGGGAACGAAGTGGCAGGAGCATTGGCGATGGCGATATATATCACCACCGTTAGCTACCACGGTAGATCTACCCTTCGGGAAATTGGACTACCGGAAGGGGCGCTAGTGTAGTCCTAGTATTAACACGGCAGCATTAACACCGAGCCCACTCAAACCCACCAGTTCTTCACCCAGTGTAATTTAAGGCTTCTATATACCTTAACACACATAGTACTAAGTCTCATTTCATCGTTCTTCCTCCCACGATATCCTCTTTCCTATAGTTTCCCCCCTACCTCCTGGGGAGCATAGCTATACGTCTGTCTGAATGGGTTTTAAGGAAGGCTATGTTGTCACCAACATCATAGTGGGCTCTATAGTAGTTACGAGGCCTCTCGGCTAGGCAGCGGGCTCTCTACGCAGCCAGATCGACTCCCGCATAGCTACAATCCGAACGGATTTATAATTGTATTACTGCCAAACGGGTTTCCAACTAGATATTCTTGGAAAGGTACTGTATGGCCTCGGATGGCATTCGTGATGAAGACTAACTAAGCTAACCATAACGAAGACATGTTAACACAGCGCTAAAGCGCCTAACCTCCTGGGTATGAACTCAGCACCATCGACGTCATACCTAATAGCCATCAAAAGGAAGGAGAATATGTGAGATTCGCAAAACGACACAGTGGACAGATCGTCCCGGACAGGCCTGTGTTGTCTCCAATTTTTGACAGCCTGGCCGACACAAAATATCCACAGTTCGACCACAGGGGGCCATCTCTTGATTAGCCTTTAAAACCAATGCGACTAGGGGAATATCACCGTTAGCTTCGGAGGCTGATGTTATATAAGTATCATGGCTCAGCACTTACGGAGCATTAATGATAATCCTAATATCAATGTTAGCATGGGCACACCCGGGCAATGGCTAAGGAAACACGTACCCCATAAGAATCCCCGAGATTAAACCCGTAATCGGCAGAGTTATAACCCATCCGGCGTAACACCAACTGCCAGTATAAGATAACTTCCACATGATACAGGGAGAATACTTACGCGACCATTTGCCAATTTAGTGACCGGAGATCTCCATTGCAAAGGCCAACACCCACGATGGCCCCGACAATGCACTGGGTTGTCGAGATGGGGATGCCTAACCTTGAAGCCATGACAACGGTAACGGCGGAGCCAAGCTCCATCGAGAACCCACGGGAGGGAGACATCAACGTCATGCGGTTTCCGAGATTTTTCATGATGTTATAGCCATACGTCCAGAGACCGATGACGATAGCGGCGCTAGATCAGGTTTTTAGCAAGCGCCTCCACGGGCCAACCCCAAGAACGGGAATAGGAAAACACGAGAATATATGGACTGCTTACGCTCCATAGACCAGAATCCACACAGGTACCCTCGTTTTAGGGTTTACTTTTTCGGTCTTCCAAACCAAGTAGATAGCCGAGAGAGGGCCAGTAGACTAGGCACGGTACCAGATTAGATCTCAATTGCACAAAGCATGAAAAAATGAAATGCGAGCACGATAGTTTACTTACATTTGCAAGATCGTTGGAACCATGGGCGAACGAGTTGGTACATGCGGTCAGGATCTGCAAAAATGCATACAAGCTGTTTTTTTAGGTTAACAAGGGGAGAACTTCACGTAAATCGGCTACGGTTGGGGTGTAGAATTTTGAACTTACTGCTCGGTCTTGTTGGGGTAATGGGCAGCCCTGGCGAGCATATCCAGAACCCGGGTTCTCTTGCCAGAGACTTTTGAGTCTTTCTTCTGAAGCTCGATAACGTCTTTGCGCACGCCATGCAAGAATGCGGCGTGGACGATGCGCACAAAGTTTCTCGGTTTGTACCAAGGTCCTGTTGAGGCCTTCTCTGCAGCCTCCAGCGTGTCACCCCCCCTTGTTTCCTCCGGGGAAGGAGATCGCCCCGGCTCGACGGCGCCCAGTATGTCCAGGCCCGTGCCTTTCGCTTCGGTCTCCTTAACAGCTTTTGCGTGCTCCAAGTCCTCGATTCCCTTGGCACTGATATTCGCTGCTTCCAGCTCCTCCCTGGTTGCACGGCCTCGGTAATAGTCTTGCACGATCTCCGCATCTTCGGGCATTTCAGGAACTGGCCCTCGCTTCAAGAGTAGAGGTCCCTGAAATAAATCATACCTGACTTGTTAGCATACGCCGTCCGGAAAAAGGTAATGACTCCGGGAAAACTCACCACCTCAGGGTCCAGTCTTCCTTTTCCAACTTCCGATAGAAAAACGGCACCAAAAACACTGCGACTAAGAGAGCCATACCCCCAGCGACACCGAAGATGCAGCCAAGCGTTTGGCCGGCCTTCCAGCCATCTAGCTTCAAACTTGGTGCCCCTTTCCACACAACTAGCATAGTAAGGACGCCGGATGTGAGCGCAAAATATGCCGGGACAAGGTAGAGACCCCACTTTAGCGAGTTCTTGCGCTTCAAAACCACGTACTTGGTGAAAAGGAATAGGCATGCGGCAAACGCGCCAGCAATAGCAGGCGCGATGACCCAGGACGCAAGGATTTGGGAAACTCCCTTTGTTTTCCAACTCCAGTTGATTCCCGATGTGCCGTAGGTTGCGATACCGGCTCCAATGATCCCGCCTACGATACTGTGACTACATCACAGAAAATGTTCAGCAAGTGTTAACGAAGGGGATATCCTATGGGAAACCCACGTAGTCGAGACGGGAAGGCCAAATTTGGTAGCTGCCACCACCCATGTACTACTACCGATCAGTGCACACGCCATACCGAGCATAAGGACCCCTGGATCCTTCTCAAATTTCTTGACCGTGACTACAGCGGGTCAAGTTGCGATGTCAGTAACCCTACAACAAGATGGAGAGCAACACAGCGGGGACCCACCAATCTTGCTACGAACAGTATCAGACACGCGACTCCCGGCGAGGACAGCTCCCGCAAACTCGAAGACTGAAGCTATCATCATCGCTTGGGGGAGAGTCAGCGCTCGCGACGAGACGGACGTCGCGAAGCTATCCCGTAAGATGTCAGCTTACTATTTCTTTCCAGTTAAGGAGTTCTGGAGGGCATACGAATTAGCTACATCGTTCGCCCCAATACCCCATGCGTCGAGGAACGCAAAGATGAAGCCAATGGCAAGAATATAGTCATATTGATGAAACACCATCTTAACTAGAAGGGTGGATCCACGTCAAGGGAAGCTCGAGCTTGCGGCGCGAGAGAAAACAACCGGTTGGACCAATCGACGGCGTTTCGGCTTTGAGATGACAGGACGAACTGGTCGTCCGTTATGGGGTAGAGGATGGGGCAGGAGGAGAGAAGTCATTGACCGCTGCATACGGCAACCTTATAGAACACAACACACGATCTAACAAACGAGAAACACGAAAGAATCGGTAAACATCGCACACAGGAACGGGCCAATAAGAACTTGAGTTCCGGGGGCGTGCTCTCCCAAGACCCGTCCCCTCGGCGAAGCAAGAAAGTCGGCGGTCTTGGACAGCTTGGCCCAACATGTCGCTCCGCGCCGAGCATTGGCCAATCCATGCCAAGCTGGCCAGCCAAGGTAGCTAGGCACGCGACCCCCGCGCAGGTGCCGAGCGCAACAGGGTCAGCACGACGACCGTTTAAGCCGCCTGATAAGAGCTTCCTTCCCATACCCTGTCCCCTCCCCGGCCTCTAGAGCCCGGGTTTCTTGGCCAGAGCGCTTGGCACTTGGCAAGCACCCCGGCCACCGTGAAGGCAAATGCGTTGGGTTTAGGCAACAGCGTTATGGCGTCGTTGGTGTCGTTGCTGCTGGGCGAGCTTGGCAAGGCGGGGGGTTACGGTCGCACATCTCTCCGGTAGATGAGCGTATCCAACGAATTTTCCAATCCCGCAAGCCTACCCGCAAATCATGTGGTAATGCAAATAGTAAAAAATTATGTGCAATTAAATATTGTAGCGGAAAACCTCGTCCTGTGCGCCGAGAAGGTGTCCGAAAGACGAATCAACCACAAAGGCACCGCTGTTTTCGCTGGGACCAACCCATCAAACAATTTTACGCAGCAACACGAGAAGTGATATGCTATGCAACCACCCCTCGCGATTCTAATCCTCAGGTCCGGCTTTAATTCCCTTGATATCGCTCCGTTGCCGCGAAGCTGGAGTAGGGACCGCTCGCCTAGACAACCACCTAGGGTCCAGGTTAGAACACAGGGCATTTTGCACACCATAGGGTGCGAGAACCGCAGTATGGCTTGGCCGAAGTCCAGAAATATTAACTCTTTCGCTCACACTAGTCGCATCCGTCGGAAACGGGCTACATACTGCCCGACTAACGACTTTTAGACCCAAATCTTCCCTTGACTTATTGCTCTTGCGTGTCCTCCAACTTAATTTTTTATCACTCACATGGATGAAGGTAATGTCCCTCAGGCACTGCCAATTTCATCAATAAGTCATTAGGATATATAGAGTAGATAATGGCTTAGATACTAATTTCAATCGGCCGGGTGCGTGTAGTGTAGACGAGTGTAGTGTGCATGACTGGACGTCTGGAATGAACGGCCTAAGATGCTAAGGGCAACTGCATATAGTGCCATAGAAAGTCTACCGAAATACCCCACAAGGCACTAATCCCCGTGGGATGGCCCGGCACATATGCGACGTGCCAAGGACGCGAACCCCGGTTCTGGAACTCTGGTATGGGGGCTCAAGGCCCGAGAAGGTCCCACTGAAATTTAATACCGCCTAAGTCAGCGAGGATGGCAAGTACCAGCCTCCGTACATCCAATACTGCCTGCTCTGCACCCTTGTACTAGCACTATTCTACTTTACCTGATCACAGGGGCCTTGCGGAAACCTTGGCCCTTGCAGCTATGTGCGGCTATATCCGTCACACGTGAACACCGCTCCCTTGCTCTCCCCGGAATTTTTACCCGCTCTCCCTTCCTGTGGGGAGGGATGAGGAGGAACAGGTAGATACATGAGCTCGGGAGCCAAGCGGCGGAAGGGACCTAAAACCGAGAAAGCAGACTGACTCTCCGTCGCGGGCAGGAATGGATCAGGCATTGTCCCTGCTTTCACGGCTGGTGGGTGCCAACATATATCGCCGCTGCCTCCTTCGGAGCTAGGGGGCATTGGGCTTCCCATGATCGCGCTACGAGAATACCCTACATGCGTCTTGGGGCCAAATTAGATACCGTAGCAGCGGGAATGCGGATTTGAACTAAAATGCAGAGGGTAGCGATATGAGGGAGCAAGGTTTCAAATAATAGCGCGAGGGCGCCTCTCACTGCTGGGGAGAACTAGGGCCCCCTGTCCGAGCTGCATCCAGCAGGAACAGCCATTGAAGATCCCAAGTTGTGCGATACTGGGGGGTATAAGGTCCGCGGCTGTGGCAAGAGAGCCCTTAGTAAACGCATACCTAAACTGCGGTCGGTTGCACTTGACAAATACAATTAGGATTCTAAGAAGAGCGCTTAAGAGAGGTAGATAGAGCCTCGTCAAGTAACTAGGCGAAATGGCGACAATTCCAGCCGTCTTGAGGGGGGTTGGTAAATATCGTACTTGCCGTAGTTAGCCCGATGAGACGATGAACAGCAATACCGCGTATACCACTATGCTGCGCCCGGAGCTAATGCCGCGCGGCTGCTAGGAATATAACCCCTCGTTTGGAATTCCGAACGGCGTATCCCCCACCAGCTCCTCCAGCTTCTCTAGCCCGTCCACCTCCATCAACCCTTGCACAATCATAGGAATCGCTAGTTCCGTCTGCGACATGCCCACTATAGCGCTCAGAAACACAGCAGGGACGATGTACAAATAGGCTGTGGAGGAACTGATGCTGTGGGCGGCAGCGTTTACAGGGCGGAGGTGATGGCGATAATGCGAGTGGAGGTCACGGTGATTGCGCTGGTAGAGTGCTTGGGAGACGATTACGGGGCTAAACTTCGTGGTGTGATCGGCTGAGAGGGAGGAGCCGGTTTTGGCTCAAAGGGCAAGGCCGGCAGCGCTCCTAAGTTCCTCCCTAGGAGTGTGCGAGATCGTCTTAGCCACGGGGAGGAGTTGACAGGGCAAGCGGGTAGAAGAATAACCAAACTCACAAAGATCGCCCCTTCCCCATCCCCCATTCGTCATATGAAGCCGCACAAAGCATGAATGCCTACCACTTCCTATCATTCCCACAGACGCCATCTCCTTAGAGTCTTCTACCCGCTCTCCACAAGTCGCCAGCCTCCCCAATAAATCGGTTATAGTATCTACTAAGTCCTCGAGTAGATGTGGTTTAGCGGACGCCTCGGCCGCAAGGCCAAGTGGCGGCCTTGTGAACTGGGACACCAGCTGAAGGAGCGGAAATTCCCAGCCGGTGAGACGGAGCTATATCTCGCCGCCAAGGTAACTTAGAAAGGCAAGCTGGGGGTAGTAATGTGGCGGCAGGTGGCGATGATCAAGCGGAAGAACCGACTCCTGTTGGATGATAGGACAAAACTGCTATCGTTATCTAGGGCTGCAGCGACGGAGGATATCTTGTGTAACCTCATAGACCAGGGTGAAATTGAATCCCTTAGGGCGGGGGGCTTTATGTTCATCGTTCTCCATGTCATCTCTGACACCAGTGGGTTTTGTTAGAATAGATAGATAGCGTCTGGGTAGTTGGAGGGGCGAGGGGTGGATAAAGGGATATATAGTTCAGGGAGCCGACCGTAGGCAAAGCAAAGGTACCGCCCGTAGATAACGGGTAGGAGGAGGCTTTTGCCATGCAGGTCTTTGTGGTATTGCATCATGAAGGCGACAAGGCGTTTGCCACGGCTGCTGATAAGAAATAGAGAGAACATTCTCATGGGTCATTGGGCCAACAGGTATTCTATATACTACTTAGGATACCACGTCTATTAGCACTACTGCTCTGTAGCAATAAAATTGGTTTCCACTTACTTTGTACCCCACACCTACCATGTCAAAACCACTAGCGACTCCAGCTAAGTCTATTGAGAAGCATCCAATAGTCCAGCACATGGTCAGGCAAAAAGCAACACCCGAGTCCCACCAACCTATCACGAGCTGCCGACGACACAACCCACATATTGTTCCAACTCCCAGTCGTAGTAGAACAAGCAGCCTCGCCTCCCGGCAGCTAGCTGATAAAGGCAAGCGTTCTCCTCGGAAACTCTCCACCAGTTAGAGAGCAAAATGAGCATCAGCAAAAGCAATCCTCTATCGTCTGCGAGATGCGAAGCTAGGCATTCTAAATAGTGTAACAATGGGTAGACAGACATAAGAGAAGGCCGCGGTGGGGCAAAGTCGACTCAAGACCGGGCCGCGTTCCAATGGGCAGGCAGGGGTGGTGGGACAAACGCTAGGCCCAGCAAGTACAAACCCACGGGAAGTGCCGTGAGACGCACAAGAGACCAAACACAAACATTCACTCAGTCCGGCAAAAGCCGCACGCATACACGCACACACCAGAACCCCAACAAAAGCGGGGGGGCAGTGTAAAAATATTCTCTTTGATTTTTTTTTTCTAGCACCAAAGCCCATGTGCGAAAGAAAAGGAAAAAGAAAAAAATCAGCTAGCGGCAGCTAACGCAGAACCAACAAAACCACGACGGAAGGTTGGACGATGATAGTGCAAGACTCCTTTTTGCGCGTGTATGCTATCTAGCCCAGCCAGGCAGGATCTCTCTCTCTCCCCCGAACCCTCGCACGCCGACCCGACCCCCGGAAAAAAAAAAAAAAATTTAACAAGGGCGCCTTTACTCGCCGAACGACTCCCGCCCGCTCTCGAACACCTTGTCAAAGTCGTACTCGAACCACCTGATGTTCGGCGCGAGGCCGGCGAACTTCCAGACGCCGTCGACCTTCTTGTACCAGTGCTTGTTGGTGCTGTGGGCGTGGCCCTTGACGGCGACCTCCTTCATGGAGTCGTCGGTGTACTTCTGGTGCGGCACGCGCAGCTGGTGGTAGCCGATGACCTCGGTGTCGGAGACCTTCTCCCACCGGCTGGCGCCGATGAAGTGCTGGGTCTTGAGGAGGTTGTCGCCGAGGACCGTCGGGGAGGAGGCCATGGCGACGAATTCTTCGGCGGGCATCGCGTCCCACATCTTGTTGAGGAAGGAGCGGTAGTCGACGATCATGGTTGGGGCGATGCATTTGCGGAGGCGGTCCCAGTCCTGGGGTGAGTGCGGTGTTAGCGGGGTATGGTCTTGCTTGGGGAGACGGTGGACGGGGATAGTGAACGGTAAATACCTTGGAGTCGTAGCTGTCTGCCCACTCGAACACGGCGGCGCAGAGGCCGAGGTAGTCTGTCGCGCGCGACGGCAAGTCAGCGGAGAGAGTTCTGAAGATGGACGGAAGCAAGTTCTCGACGAAAGAAAACCAAGACTAACCATCGAAAGTGATGTTTCCTGCTGCCATTGTGGAAGAGAAGTCTCGTTTTTTGATCAAAGTATTGTTTCTTCAGGTGATGATACCGCCTGCCCTTTCAAACAAAAAAAATATCCTCGTCGATCCCCTTCCTTCTTGTACTCGCCCGTCCGTCGCTCCAGAAACCCGGAACTTGGGGAAAGAGCTTCCCACAACCCCACCTTCCCGCGCGACGCAGCAAAACAGCCGACCCTTCGGCTCCCCAACCCCCGACGCCCGCACCGCACCACAGCCTGTCTCCGGAAACGCTGGTTGGGGTTTCCAGCACCGGAGGTCCGTGCCGCCCAGCGCGATCCAGCCCGCTTTCCCCTGGTAGGCTGTTTTTGGGCTTCGCGCTTTCGCGCATTTGCGCATTCGCGCATGGAATGAGGTCTGGACTGGGAAATGCGCGCGCCGAGGGGAGGTTGCGCAGGTGTTCGACGTCCCCTGCATCCCCGGGCGCGTAACCGAAGCCGGTCTGTCCACACAGACTCAGCCCCACCAGCCTCTTTTACGTATCTACAGGTAAATTGTTATTGAAGTCTCCATGCAATGCGGCTCCAGCTATCTAGCTGCATTTGATAGTTCAAATATTCGAATTGTCTACACCGCTCCCTTCCCTTTGATTATGCTGTGCTCGTACTAGCATGGAGTACTCTACTCTGAATGCGGGTGTTGCTTGGATCTCGTGGCTCCCCTTGAATGCCCCACTCCCTACACTCTCTAATCAGAGGCGAGAGAATATGGCCCGTCTCCGCAGGTTCCACCGGTCCCGCAATACTGCATTCGACGCCCTTTCCCATCTAAAATCTAGGCCTCGACCGTGCATCGTGTCCGACTCAATGACGAATCCGATCGATGCGGAATTAACCCGGAGCAATGTCGTGCTCAAATCCCCTGGCGAATTGCGGAGCAGCCCCGAGCCCTGAGCAATATCGCGTTGTCGTATCAAGCGATTCCGGTGCGGAAGGAACCCCGTCCCGAGCGTCGGAGTGGTGGTCCGAGCGTTTCACATCTCCGGGAGGGAAATCTCGAGACAAATCAATTTATTCTCCCGACACCAACTGAACTGCAGGTGCGACGAAGAATAGCGGTTGAATATATTGTGGTGTCCTCAAAAATAGCCCTAAGATCCTTTCTTAGCCCTGGCTATTACCAAAATAACCTAATTCGTAAAATGGAAATTACCCTATTTGTGTCTTTGGCGCCCCATTATCTAATATCTAATCCAAGAACTTTAGATACCGCGCGCCATCTCTCAACGCAATTGAACTAACCTGCAATAGTGAATACTTAAAAGGTATCTTCCATCCGCTCCACAAGTTGTAGGGCCCTACGTCATCAAATGGGTCAATCCCAATCATACCTCGAGAGTGCCTTATTAAATTTAGAAAAGCCCATGTTAAGATATTCCGTCTAAATTCTGAGCCAGACTGGCAACAAAAGTGTTTGCCGAAAAAACGCCAAAATACTGCTGGGACGGACGGTTTTTTTTTTATTGCGAAGCTATATGATTGGAGTTTGTATTTAAAAACTCAATCCGATATTGCGAAACAATCCCAAACCATGTCGCGGAAATTCCTCAAACTATATGCAGTCCTCGCGTGGCATCAAACCTTATTTGCTTGCAATCAAACCCGGCTTTGCGGCCTTATCTGAGATTGGTGACGAATAAGGCGCTGTGGGGATACATCTGCTCTTTGGATGATTTTCGACCTAGGGTAGTACAGACCGCCTCAGGTATTGGCTTTGGCTTTCTCTGGAAACGCTAGCGAGAATTGAGTGACTTCAGCTAAGGGGATGGCCACTTGGTCTACGACGGAGTTCTGGAGTGTTGGAAAAAAAAAAATAAGGACAACATAGTGTAAGACAGTACGGGTTTGGCTTCGCTTTGCCGCCTTAGAGCTTCTCTGCCGTTCCTTGACTTGCCTGGCGGCTCAGATGATGAGAGGGACGTTTGTGAGCGAACAGCACTTGAAAGAAGCTGAAACCCTCCCCAGATGGCTATGTTTTCCGAATGCTTATCCCCGACCCCACAATTTTTGGAAGCGAGCGTGGAGGACGACTTGACTTGTATGTGGATTAAGACTAGCTAAAGAACCAGCAGAGGGATCCAGTGCTGGTGTTGACGCCAGCCATGTTAGCACCGCGCTGAATTGCCAACTTCCGGCAGCGTTTGGGGTAACTCGATTATCTCGGCTTGCGCTAACTCAAATCTGTTGTCGGGACTATCTCCATGCTCCTTCCCGCCATCCTTTTGCTGCTGCAGCTCTTTCAAATCACGTCCCCTTCTATGGCTTCGCGCCTTGAAAATACCGAGCAGGACCACTAGGATGGATATTATTGGTACCCCGACACCAATGGCGACTTTTCCGCCTGTGCTAAGAGGTGGTGAGGGAGGTTGTGATGTTGGCCCAGATGCGGGCGTGGATGTTGTCGGCGCCGTTGACATGCCTGATGTCGGACCAGCCGGCGAGTCCGGGATGAGAGTCCTTAGTATGGAGTAAGGCCCGAGACTTAGAGTCGCGCTCCCACTACAACAAGTCGAGTTTGAAGAGCTCGATGAGCAGCAATATTCATCATTGCCACAGGGAACAATTTTGGTGGCGGCGGCTGCAGTGGACTGTCAGCCGATTTATGAGGGTAGGGGGAGAGGAGTTAACATGCAGTCAAGGCAGAATTTGGGGCATTCTGAAGATCTCCACGATTTGTCTGTGCAAGTACCTCGAGTGTACAGGTTCGCTCCGGGAAGGTACCCACGGCAGAGTTTATTTGATGTGCAGATCCACCCCATACCGCAACAAAAGCTCTCTCCTGTTCCCTGCAGGCAGGGAAAGTCTCCTGCTGCTAACGACCCGTCGGGTCTATAGCATGAGGATGGCCCCGAATCCGCGGCCTCAATAGGGAGCAATAGTGCTAAGAATGCGAACAACATTACTAGCGACACGAGTCACAATCAGGGACCGACACTATATGGGCGCGGGGCTTTGGGAGGTAGCGGGATATTTGGGATTGATGTTGGCGGAGAAGAGGGTAGTGGGCCAGGCAATGCTATATATACCCGAAACCTTGAGGGTGACGGCCATGTCGCTCGGAGGATTTTTGGAAACATTCCTCTGCACGTTGGCGGCGATGGAGTGGCGAAGCCACCCTATCTATTGGGTAATGCCTGCCATTTCGAGTTATGCCACCTTGTATTTGCCACCTTGCATTTGCCGCCCTGTTTCACGCCGTCCCGCGGAGGCCTCTAATGCCAAGAAACCTCTAGCCTATGGTTTGTAGCTAAGCTGCCGACAGTCCCTACTGTATGAGTCGGCCAGTATTCCCATAAATCTATAGTCATCTGTAGCGCCTTAATCAATAGTAATATCAATCGAATTGCTGGTTATCTTAAATGCCTTTTCCCCCCTCTGGTTCTGAACCATAGCTACAGGACCATCGGTGGGTCTTGCCTCAGCTATCCTAGGCATTTCTATTGCTAATTTTAGTCGCACCATCATGTTCCTTATTTAGAGCGGGCTTTGCCCGCTCCCAACTCGAGAAGTTTGTCCGCTCCGAATTATCTTCTCCAGCGGTCGCATAGCCAATGGGTCTGGGCGGCAGCTTCAGAACAGCCGCGGGCGTATGGTCCGGGAGTTGCGAGGGTGCCATCAAAGAAAGCGTATCGTGGCCTCAAGGCTGAGGGCTAGTGACAGACTGTTTGCTTTTGAAACTATTGGCCGGGTGGGGGCTGTTTCATCTACTCAACGGATTTGTACTGGGAAGAGGCTGGGCCCGCCGCGCCACCGCTACCACTATTCCAGAGAAAAAGTAATTACCTTATCTCGTTTTGCACGCGCTGGCCCCCAGGAAAGCGAGTCTTGGCTGCAGCGCGGGCTCCTTCTAATCGAGGACGACTAAAACCACCAGTTTTTCCGCACATTCTTCATATTCGGCTGTCTAATCCTCAACGACCTGACCAGGAACATGGATGGCAAATCGTTGACCACAGTATCGCAAGTTGAAAAGTATTCTAGCCATACCAGCTAAGACACTCCCCGCCGACTGCGCGTTTCTCGGGTTGACTTGGGTACTTATCGCAAGCTTGTGGATAGGACTTCTTGTGGACCTAATGGCTCACGTGCCGAATCCTCTTCGGGAGAGGACGGGGGTACGGCTTTAGGTGCCGGGGCTCGTAGCTACGGCGAATATGTCCACGGTCTCTCCCATCACTGGCGATTCTTACAACGACTGGACTGCTTTATGAACCCGGATCTGGCGGTCGTGCTCAAGTCTCCCGTAGCAGACGAGGTACCGCAGGAGCGGCTCATTGGGCCGAATGCGAGGCATAAGAAGATTGACATCGTCGTCCTGGACATCTTGGATGGGGTTGCAGGCGGACCGCGGCCGGGCCTAAATTCTTCTGGATATTCTGGATCAATAACAGCTCGGTTTAACAACCTGATCCCCGGGCGGCAAGACTATGATGACTCCACCTCGGATGAGCTTCGGTCCTTCCTCACAGAGGAAAAGCCATCCAATGTCCGGGCGAGGCTGTACCTGGTTGAGGACCTTTCTAGTGACGTAGTGGAGATCTTAGGGTCGACCTTTAAACTCGATCCGAATTTTTTCGCATATCATATCCGGCGATGCCGGACGCACTACGTAGAGCTGGTCAATTGACAGACGAGGAACATCAATCTCAGCCACCCATTTGAAGGGTTTGCTCAGTTCTCAGATGCCCCCAGCCGTCCGTACTTTCACCTTGAATTCCGCCGGAGCTATAGGTCGGTGGGCCCCGCAATCTTTCACCCGCAGAGCGTGATTGTGAGGTCGGTAGAGTTGGCGGAAAACGTCTCCAATGTGAAGGAGAAGGTGAGCGTCTGGACGGATATAGAAGTTATTTCTGGGAGGGAGACCCTAACGGGTATGGCGCCTTCATTATGCTTATTAGACTCCCACCGACATCGCTTGGTGTCCCACAAGATGTGAAATAACAATCTCTATACAGGTATCTTCCTTTTTGACTCCGCAATGAATGCTCCTTTCCTCTCATCTGGAGAAGGCAAAGCGAGAGGAATCCTCTACCCAAAGTTTCCCGCGACACCGTTTGAGGCCCTTACCCCAGGGATTCAGTCTCCCCTTCGTGCAGACTATGTCGATACCCTACTCAGCAATGGACATCAAACTGCCGAAGTTGAGGTCGATGACATCCGGGCTTACGTCCTCTACTTCGTGATGTCGCGCACGATAGCAGAGTGGTCTCATTTCGCGGATCTGATCGAAAAGCGTTTGGTCCTGCTTGAGGAGGGCCTCAACACGATTGGCTCGCACAACTCCGCCCTCATGTCTCGCGAGGAGCCTAAGAAGGGGATGCTGCTCGCCACTGCTTTGAAGGAGCTCTCGTTTTTGCGCACACAATCACAGGGATTGAATCGCGAGATGACCTTCGTGGCCAGCGTGATCCGTGGCCGTTTGAAGGAGGCAGTGTTGCACCAAGGCCTGGGTGCAGATCTTGTGCGATTACAGCAGATGGGCAAGTCGTGGGAGAACAGGACCGCTGCTATCCATGCTACCATCGTAGCTTGGCTTTCTATCCAGGAGGGCAAACTAGCCGTCGAGCAGGGCGAGAGTTTGGCTAAACTAACGCTGCTGGGGTTCGTTTTTGTGCCTCTTGGATGTGTGGCAACGGTGATGAGCGTGGGGACTTTGGGGTCTTCGAAGGCCTATTGGATATATGTCCTTATTGCCGTGCCTTTGACAGCGTTTACAATATTGGTTGGCGGGCACGTCGGGGAAATGCTGCGGAAGGGCAAGAGAAGAATTGGCGGGCGAGGTGGGAAGCTGGAGGAGGATGGTGTCGCTGGGGCTGAGTAGTGGTGGGCGTTGCCAGGGTATCTCGGCCAGGCCGGACCACGAGGGAGGAATCTTGACTGGGGGGTCACCGCCCGGCTGAGGCGGCACCGAGCCCCTGTTTCGGTGATCGTAGATATCGAGGTTACAACATTGCCCTGCAATTGTGGGCGTATAGACCCTAGAACGAATTATTGATTGTCTAGGATAGGACACCTTAACGACTAATTAGGGGGTTTAACTCGCTTCTGATATACACAGCGGGATGTTTCTTGCTGATTGCGTGCAAAAGAACTGCCAGTGGATGTCTGGCTTCTCCATTTCCCCTAAAGGATAGAGGTAAGATCGTGGTATGATTCGTTGCTGCCTAAATTTAAGCTTAGGACGTCGTTTTAATACTAGTCTAGAGATTTAGCAGCGCTCACATGGTAAGTAGGGGATGAGCCAAAGAAGATTCTCACCAGGGCATTTCAGCTGCTAGTCGCGGGGTTGTTATCCACAAAGCCTCTTGGGGGGCGGCTAGTAGGAGATCTACTAGAGTGTACCAGATCTGGGTCTAATCGACTCTGGTTTCTCGTTTACCTGGAAGTTGCGGAGGTGCTTGGGTCGTGGAGGCGAAAGGCGACTCCGCCTCAGGATATGGTTAAGAGTCACTAAGGTCAACTGGAATTCGAGGAAGTGGCATTGGAGAAGGCTGGATAGAGAGACGGTTTCTGATACCTAGAGAGGCCGGATAGGACTTGGAGGTTTTAGATGGGAGAAGGATTTGGTGTGCGGAAGAAGCTAGGCCACCTTTACTAAAGCTGGTTAGATTTTGGAATTCTCAGACTACAATATCCAATCACCGCCCTAAAAGAATTTGAATAAGGTGAGTCTCTCGTATAGCTGAGTGTGGGTCCCGTAGCCCCGGAGAGATAAACACCTGCGCAGAGCGGAATGGGATACCTTAATTGTTGTAGCGTTAGACTAACTTTACCTCATCTTTATTGTGCGGCGATAGCACAAAGCGGCACGATGATAGTAAGCCCCCCGCTAATGCGCTGCAATGCTAATTTCCGCCTTTCGCCGTTCACCTCCGCTTTCAACAATCCAACATCGATCCACATACCTGCCTAGTTAATGTCCGTCCCTACAGCGAGGGACGCCCCCTATCGCGGGACGAATTCACGGTTTGGACCTCTAAAACTTTCCCTCGCAAGTCTATGAAGATATGGTTGATTTATCACTGTTCTACAGCCATTTCTCCCTCAGGACACCATTCTACAATGAGAAAATTACCCCAGTCGGTCATGCTGTCGATCATTCCGTCAGGGGGCGTTGAGAGCTGCTTCAGCTGTGCCCCCCTGCTCAATCACGACCATCCACATCTCTTCGAATTTCGGAGGTATAGAACGATAATCTCATCATGAAAGAGTCCGGCTCCAAGGGTTGGAGGCCACTCTGACCCGAAGAACATGCATTCCGAGAGTTTCGCCGGGCAGAGGAGGGCCTCGACAGTTTCTCCACATGGCGTGATGTTTAGCGCGCCTGTGTGTGCATTAGCGTGTTCATGTTATCCGGTATTAAATTGTATTATATATCGACGTTATCACTCTTTGAGATTAGCTTTCTAGAACAGCTGTGGCGCATAGCGGTAGGTTTCTAGAAGTGTTTAGGACCACGTGCTCGGTTTCGTTACAGGAGAACGCAAACCGGTCGCGGTTTGCCTAAAAGAGCCTTGAGGAACGAAGTTGGATTTTGTAATATCCAAAGACTCAATGGCAAATTTCAAGTTCTTCAGCTGGCACAAAGGTACTTTGCATTGAATGGGGAAATGATGGGGACAGGTTGCACGTGCGTGATTTCCTGGAGTTATGCCGGTGCAGGGTAACACGTCACCAAACTCTGGAAGGGCGCTACGAAAGTCATTTTTCTTTTCCAACTCAAGGATTCCAGTGATTTACAGCAGCTATGGGTGGACAAAATCCTATTAAGGTGCAACTGCTATTTGTTCCTGACTGCCCGTTAGCGAAGAAGGTCCGCAGCACGCTCAACGATTGTTTGGGGAAAACGGACATACGCGTAATAGTGGAAGAGCTCGTCGGAGATTATAATTCTCCCACGCTTCTCGTGAACGGCTTTGATGTCACGGGTCAGCCTCCAGCAACGGAAGGGCAAACTTCATGCCGGCTAGACCTTCCAAATGAGGAACAGGTATTAGCTGCTATTCGAGGGCTATCAATCTTAAGCTATGAGGACGCAGGAGAGGCGGATATCCTAGCGGCGGCGTTTAAAACTCTGCTTCACAGCGGAGAATGTGTCGAAGTCGATTTCCTCAGCAGAGAGTTGGACAGGAAGATGGATGACGTGATGGCCCGGATGAAGGCACTGCAGCGGGCTGGACACCTACAATTGGATGGTGAAGGCTGCATCGTTGCAGCTGGCGGGTTAAGTTTGCTTCCTACGAAGCATGAAATATCCATCGAAGGGAGGACATTCTGGGCCTGGTGTGCCTTCGACGTTCTGGGTATTTTTGGGGCCCTGCAGGCTTCAGGATTCGCGAGATCTGTCGATCCATCAACCAACGACAGCTTAGTTCTCAACTTTGTCAGAGGAGTTCCTCAAGGCATGAATCTTCTGATCTTTATGGGGGATCCATGTACGGGAGTTACCGTTTGCGATGACTGGTGTCCGAAAGTCAATTTTTTCAAGTCCAAGTCGTCAGCTGAGGCGTGGATCGAGGTGAAGGGAATTACAGGTTCTTTGATATCGGTGGGAAATCTGATGGCAGCAGCCCGAGAAGCATGGTGCAGATCTGTTATAGGGGAAAAGGATTGATACAATTGCCAGAGATCGATCTTGCACTAGCAGATGAGTTATTGAATAGAATTTTCATACAAGTATATATTCGTATCATGATCTTTGGTAAGTAGGTCTCGATTGATGTAACTCCACTATCATAGGATGACGCCTCTAGTCAAACTCTGAAAACTTCTTGGGAGGATGTCGGTTATGATGCGGTCTGGTTGTGTCGTCCAAGGGCAGTGAAGGAGGTGGGCCGACAGAAGAAGCCTCTAGTTCTGTAGTTGAAGGGGCTACAGCTTGAAAAGATGCAGGTTCCGTGCCGGTTCTCGCTTGCAGCGGATCGTCTTTGTGCCCATTAAAGCTAGTCAACAGCGCTGTATACACGGCATTAGAAGTCATTCTCGACCAGAAGTACCCAGGTCATCGCATCTCCGCCGACACCATCCTCCATTTCGGGCCGCCAGCCGGGATCTTGCTGGCCTCGGAAACAACTACAGACTTCCGCTTTGTAGGCATGCTGCCTGGCACCATCCTCCTCGCCTCCATGAGCAGTAAAATCGAATGCGTAAGGAAGCGGCCATGGCAGCGGAATGACGTTACCCGTAAGGGACTACCATGCACGGCGGCGTTCGCGTGTACGGATTATAAGGTGCAAGGCAGGACGTTAGAGCGGGTGGCATTGGAATTGCGAGGGACTCGAACAACGAACATCGACGGCCAGGCGGTACCCAGCCAGTGCGATCCGTCCAGCTTGTACGTGCAACTGTCGCGTCGCCGTCGTTAGGTGGCATAATGCTACTATCGGGGGCGTGAGAGAGGGACGTCGTGGGCAACACGGTGCCGGAGAGCATGGAGGAGGCAGAGAAGAGGCTGGAAGGGCTTAGTGAAGCGACAATAAAGAAAGGCCGCCGGTATTGCCACACCCCCTTTTGATGCGGCCACACCCCACATTTTGGTGCGGCCACATCCTCTAATGATTGGATGCGGTGTGCGAGGCAGCAAATGGTAACATGGAAGCACTGTGTATATAATTTTTTATCATTATTATTATATTAGTAGTTCTTATACATAAATTATCTATTGCTTTATCTTATCCTCTTGTCCAGTTTGACATGTTTATCTATAATGAGTAGAAAACTTAAATATTGAAAGATTTCCTTTAGTTAATAATAACATTGCTTATCAGTGAATGGTGAATATTAGCGACTATGTAAGAACTCTCGATGCCAAGGTGACATGAAGGCACTCTGACGCCAAGAGTTATCAGGAGGTTTAGTAACAGTGTGATGTTGCACCTTGTAATGACAGCGATAGCTAGCCGTCTAGCCTACGTATAGATAAGACTTAAGTATATAAGAACTAATGAGTTGACTCAATAGTTTGAAGACAATTATACGTCAGTACAACTTAGAATGTATGACAGACAGGATAGACTTAATTCTAGTAGGCAGGAAATGTAAAAGACTAATTGCTGACTTCTAAGCAAGAGGCTAGCAGATTATATATATACACGATGGCAAACGCATAATAGCTGGAAGATTATATTACATATAGATAAGACATCGTCGATGTCACCTGAGCTAATTACCTGACCGCAGAAGCTCAGCAGTCTTGCCGAGTAACCAACTGTGAGTTATGGCAGACTAGTAAACTTTGTACCACTACATTAAAATTTGTATATAGAGATATTTCTTATGATATTCATATAGTTTCTTTGCCATTAGCTGTACTTTCATATAAAGTTCTTATAATGCTATATAATTTTCTGATCACTAGTTGTACTTTTATATAAAGTTTTTATGATACTTATATAGTTTCTTTATTACTAACTATACTCTTATATAAAGTTCTTTATGATATTATTGGTGAGGCCTTGTAGGCCCTATTTATATGTTATTAACTTAATATAATATATATAAGATAGTCTCTTCTATACTTCATTAGCTTTCCTTAAGGCTAGCCCTTTTATTATAAATTTACTTTATAATACTATTATTATTATATGTTGATATTATTTACATATTCACTTAATAAGCTTATCAGCTTACTTTTAATATTTTATATATATAAAAAATTTTTTCTATTTTATTTTCTCTTTATGTAATTTCTTGTCTTTATATACTCAATAAACTTCTTTTTACAATAATTTCGACCCTATTTGCTTAGACTTGTCTAGCCAAATAGGTTTATTTAATATACTTATTCTTTTAATAACTTAATACTTTCTCTTTATATCTTATTTATAATACTTCTTCTTTAACTTATTTGATGATCGACTAGGCTCTTACCTAGTAACTACTGTAATATTTTATAATTTAATAACTTACTAAATATTTATTTATAGTTAAATATTTGTATTATAGTATAAGTGTATTTTTTTATATATTAGAAAACAATTGTATAAGTTTGTTTAAATTTATATATAAGTTTCATATATTTAAAAATAACTAGTTAAAGTATTTTAATAAATCTTAAAGTACTTTGTTACAGCATATGAAGTTTTAAACTCTCTATTTTGTATTTCTGTCACTGCTTCATCAATTCTAGAATTCATCTCAGCTATTCTAGAGCTCAGTTTATGTGGCATGATGGTTGCATTGTGGTTTGAAATTAGTATGGTCGCGAAAAGTGTCCCGAATGGCCATCTCGTCCCGCATGGCCATCCCGGACTCTACCTATGACTTGTCCCATCACGGCGTGCGTCCCTCGTCGTAGGGACGGACGTTACTCGACTGCCCACCAGCTCAACCATTGCTTTCCCCGGCCTAGGCTACATGTGTCTACCCGGCAATTGGTGTGAAGTGGTGCTCGGAAAGGGAGGCTGTCGAGATTTTTCAACTGGAGGGCCCGACCGAAACGACCCGGGCGGGGAAAGCTGAAGAACTTTCTTAGTGAGTCTAGCCAAGGGTTGGATCGCCACGTCACAGAAGTATTGCGGGTTCAGTTCGCCACCTTACTGACGTTTGTTTGTGCTTGTGACTAGTTCTGTGTTTGGCTCTACGACGCTATATGCGAAGATCGGCGGATCGGAGAGGAAATACTATTTTCACAAGAGCCTACTCATTGAGGAGTGCCCATACTTCGTCACACTCCTCTCGGCAACACCTCATAGCATCAGAGTGACTGAAGGCGCTATAGAGTTGAAAGGGAAAGGTTGTGTTGATGTGGCTTTTGATGCTTTGGCCGACTACATGTTCTACGGGACTTGCGAATGCCAAGAGATTGGGGGCAGGCGGGGCGGCAGGTGTATACTCCGTGCAAATGTATACGTCCTAGCGGAACGCTTGTGTATGGGCCGCCTGAAATGGGTCAGTTTGGGGAAAATGGGCACCGAGTTTGACAGGGCTGTAAACGATGACGGAAATGATAATTAACTACCCGGGACAACTGTCTTAAAACTAATCTCTATCATTCATAGTAGTGGCACGGCCAATAGGAACGTCGAATCACAATCAAGCCTCACAGCTGCTGAAGGGGAGGTGGTGGCACATATCGCAGTGCAGGTATATTACCCAGATACCAACGTGACCGTAACTATTCTATTGCGCTAACTCAAAGCTATTAAGGCAGGATGCGAGTTCTTATCGCCATGTACGCCGCTTGATCTTTGATATCCTAAGAATGATGCCGGACTTCGCCAACCTCCTGCGAGATGATACCGGGTTCCTCGAGGACCTGCTCCCACGGATTCCGAATGGCCTCCGACAGTCTAGATACGGTGTGGTCATCCGGTGTAGGATCGGGCTTGGTCGCTTGGAGGCATTCATTTAAAGCGCTCAAACAGAGCTAGAGGGATATCCGACCCGCTTGTCTCTGCAGGGTTGCCTAGACCTCTGGCGTGCTAGGAAAGATCGGGAATGATATTGCGGGGAGGTTCACTCAATCCATAGCTTAAAAGCCTATGCTACGTGTTCTACCTGGCGGTAAACCGTTTTTGAATTTTCGCTCGAGGCTGTGATTCTTGCGAGGTACCATACCTTGACTAGAGATGCGCAGTAAACCTGAGAGCCTGCTTCTGCTGGGCGAATTGAGTGTGACATGTGCCGTGGGGGCTCCTTGTGAATCAGGATGCGCTTGTGGGCGAAACTTAAACCCCTACGCGGGTATCTACTTGAAGACCCGGTATCTGCAGCTACACTAGACTAGCCGCCCTTTTTGGCAATCCAATATCCCGGGAGGTGAAGCTGTGGTGGTAACCAATGGCGGTGATAGATATATGATGTCACCACCAGTGCTCCCATAGCTACATCCATTTAAATGCTCTTTTGCGAGGGGAGTAAACCAACATACAGCACGGAATTTCCGGGTGGGTAGGAGGGCTGAGTAGCATCGATATGATTCTCTCATGTGAAGCAGCCAGGGGTTTTGCATACATAGGAGGTGGGTGGATTCTGAATAACTAGCCCAACACCACTCTTATTCACTGGTACCCATTGCTCCTGACACGCCTGAGCGAGTATTGGGACTGCAGCTACGCACATAGAGGTGGGGTGAGAAATCCGGAGAAATACAGCAGGACAAGGGATAGTGTCAGCCTGGCATAGGTGAGATGCCAAGTTACGTGGGGCTTTATGTTAATTCCGGTTTTCTCCCATAAATGACGTATCTGGATAGGGGACATCTGTCAGCCATCGAACGCGCAGGTCTATTGTGCGGAAGGGTAAGAATAAGGATATGGTGGGAGAAAATAGAAACGGTTGCCATACGTTTGCCAATATGCGTGTATCTTCCGATTCCTGATATCGCTCCTCACTCTCGGCAGAAACTCCTCGACCTGCTCTTTAGACCACCCATGAACCCGCGTGAACAACGCCATCGTAAAGCCATGTAACCCTTCCTCGAGGTTGACTTGGTTCCACTGGCCCAATTCTTTGAACTTGCGGTCCTTCGCCCAACCGTTCTGAGGCCACTTGGCGCGGAACTCCTGCACGTCCACAAACCCAGCCTCCTCCATCCAGGTCTTGTAGTTCGTAGGGGCAGTCATGGAGCGCCCTATTTTGTTGGCGGCATCGACCATCAAATGTCCCCATTTGTAAAGAGTGTGTTCCTCGGTCAGGGTACCATCGTCGGAGGTGGGTGGAAGGGCGATGTCCTGCATCTCGAGCCAGCCTCCCGGTTCGAGGTTCTGATAGCTCTGCTCAAAGAAACGAGGCCAGTTCCCGAAGCTTCCGAGCAGTGCGCGGCCGTGGATGTAGTCAAACTTATAGCTGAATTCCCAGGTCGTTTCGGCGTCGTCAATCAGGAAGGTCAGGTTTGGAGGAACGCTTGGACATTGCCGGAGTAAGCTAGGGAGAGAGCAAGGGTGTGATGAGGCAGAAAGAGATGACTCACAATGTCGGCTGGATGGGCGAAAGGTCCTATGTTCTCACCGCGACTTAGGTCCAAGTGCACCCCAAAACACCCGGCCGTTTAGACGGGCTTGACTGCGGAGGTGGATACGTACCGTTCCAACCACCTTGGTGGCTATTGTATTAGCCAATACCTGAAGACCATTAAGAGGGTATTAGCTAGGGCTTACCTTCGCAGAGGGAAACTCGTCCGCTGGTTGCTCACATCAGCCGTTAACTGAGCAGGTCGGGATAGGGAACTCACCGAATTCAATTGCCCATATCCCCGTGCCCGTTCCAACATCGAGGACATTATGTAAACCCTTATTGATAGGAGCCAGATGCAGTCTACCGTCGAGAGTCTTCAGGAAGATGTTGTGTTGCAATTCTGTCTCCCGCGTTAAGAGCTGTAAGGGGACAAGAAGGTTCGCCTGGGTTCTTACCCAGCCGATCGTTCTCGATCTGGAAACCAGAGGGGTCAGGTATTACCGGTACTCAAGAGGGTTTCCGAAGTTCTCTTACATCGTCATTGGGGAAGGCATAACCTGCCCGATTTGAATTCACCGGTTAGCTACCTTTCGAGTATGATAGCAAACCCAGAGCCTTACTTCCTTCCTTATATGCATGATATCGGTGTCCATGCTCACTGCGGTAGGCCCTCACGCTTGACGCGACGGAGGATGAGGAGAGCGCACCGTCATCTTCGGCATCAGAACTGTGGTCCGTGTCCTGTTCTTCAATTAGTAAGATTCATCCCCATTGGTTATCGAGCGCTAGCTGACGTATCTCACATACATCGACAGCAATCGTCTCTTCCGCTGAGGTGGCTAGGGTGTTCATGGCGTTGGGAGTTGGATCGGCGGTCGACTGGGTAGGGAGCGGGGAATGTGGAGAATGTTGAGAGAAAAGCCAACTATTATACGGTGCGTTGTGGCGTGCGGGGGCGAATAGGCGTCAATACCGGCCGCTAACCCCATGTATTTTGATGCCGCATTACCCCACCATCACAACTCTGCTTGGCGTATTAGAGAGGCGCATGAGAGAGGCACAGTCGTAAATAGATAAGGTAACCGAAACTCCCATTTGATGTCACTCTGCTTATCGTTTCTATTGTCACATTGACCGTCGCCTACACGATGCATGGACAAGGGTACAGGTTCTTGGCTCTTCTACCTCCCCTTCTCACTCGAGGAGACCCATTGGGCCCGCCAGCATTCGAACTATTCATTCTATCCGTCCTAACTTACTGCCTAGCAGTCGGCATCCAAAAATTTCCTAGACCCAATTCGTGGATAACCCGACACTGAGAAAAGGAATGGCATGGCCAAAGTGACATTCGTTCATTTGCGAGTCATGTGACGACTCCTGCTATATAGTCATAAATGCATCGGCCGGGCTGCCGCCCTGGCTAAATTAGGGTAAGATTAGGGTTCAAGACAAAGCTTGTCGAACCGCCTCACACATGGCGGCACGTCATCGCCATAAGGAGGTGTTGTAAGTGGCTAAGGGCGCTCCTTAGCAGCGGCATAAAATTGGGCCGCTTCAATTGACATCTCAGTGATTCTTCATATGCCATATCTGCGGTTTTCACAAAGCTCTCAAAAAATCTAGGCTGGTCGGAGAATACAAATGCAATGGCAATAGGTGGCCGCAGTGATGCCAACAGTGCCGCTAGAATCTCGAACTAGGTAAAAGATATCTATTTGCATGTAGATGTTAGAAATGGCATACGGCTATCTAGATTACACAGGTAGCCACCTTCCTAAGCACGCGTGGGACTACCCCATTGTCTGCAGCCTCTATACTAGCATCTATTCCTGGATAGTGCGAAGTGGGGAAACTTCATCGCTTTTAATTATTTTCGTTTAGGACTATTTGAAACGAGGGCTGACTTAGTTACCATTGACGCCTCTAGCAGCATAACAAAATGCAGCGGACCAGATGTAGGACATAAGAATTCCTAGATCGTGACCCTGAGTGCTGCCCTCGGGTGGCGCTGGGTGCTTACCCGACACTAGCCCGCACCGATCTCAACCTGCGGTGTTGCCACGCTTAGATATCCTCACATTCATGTCTGACAGAAGAAAGAGATTAATCATCCTGCAATTCCACGGGTGTGTAGGATTTATTATCGCAAAATCGAACCGGCGAAACAGCTGCAAATATATGGCGTGCCCTGTTAGTCGGCCGGAGTAGCCGTTGGGCCACCAGAAGGTCATCAAGACTCACCTCCACAATAACCTTGTTCAACTCAGTCAGGGCGAGCACCCTTCCTAGACAGCCGTACCGCCCATACCCGAATATAAGCTCCGCGGTCTGGTCCATGCGGACGAGTTGCTCGGGCGACGCCTCAAGCCAACGCTGAGGGCGAAAACACTCGGCATCTTCCCCAAAGACGGCCTTGTTTCGATGTACACTCCACGCGCAATATCCGACGTCTGTGCCTTCGGGGACGAATTTTCCATCTAGGATGTCGCCTCCAGGGGGAACCTTCTTGGATAGGAGAGATGTCACGGGGGGGAGCAGACGGAGACCCTCTTTGATGCACGCTTGGAGGTAGGGAAGCGCCCGAGCCTCTGCATTACTAATGATGGGTTTCGATATGCGGTTGTTTTTCTCTGCCTCAGAGATTTCTTGCCGGAGCCTGTTGAACGCAGTAGGCTGTGTGATCAGGTGCATAATTGTGGAGCGGATTCCACCGGCGGTCGTGTCCGAGCCCGCGGTGCTAAATATTCGTTTACATTGGCATTAGGGTATTTATAGGCAATCACCTATAATTGACTTGTGGCCGCACTTACATTTGCAATAAAGTTTCGCCCTCGGCCTCTTCCTGGGTGAGCCCGTGACGGATGAACGAACCGAGTTGATCTGGTTTTTCCTTCTTGTTCGGTCCAAACCTCTCGGCGACAATCCGCTTCGCCAAGCTGTTGGTAAATAGCATTCTAATCAGCCGGCTAGGTCGCCTTAGCTGACGGGAAGGGTGTTGCTAACTCACCCCATCATGGTGCCAAACCCAGCCCTGTCCGTGTGTGAGGGCATGATTAGCGGGGAGAGCCAAGCGTTCCTTTGCATAGCCTGCATCACCTTAAGCGCACCCGGAATTCCCTGCAATATGAACATCAGAGGGAACATATCCTCGATCGTCTGGATGTATCTGTGGACGTCCTCGTCTGCAGGAACGTCCCCAAACGGCTCCCCAAACGCAATGTCTGTAATGGTGTCCAGCGTGAAATACTGGATTTTGCGTGCCACGTCGCAAGGCCTAATGTCCGTGCCATCCGAGATGTATTTCCGCTCGATCAGGTCGACAAGTTCCAGCACGTGCTTGTCCACAATCCCTTCGAAATCTGGGATCTCTTTTCCAGAATACTGCGGTAGCCTCGATTAGCTAACTGGCCTTGAGGATAGCTAGGAGTAGTTCATACGGTGGGATATTACTTACGCCCGCCGACAGTTTAGTACGAAGCTCTTGATGTCTTTTCTCGTCTGGCTCTGAACCCACACTGTGGAGGTATGGGTTGAGTTTAGCTACCTCATACCAATGCGACCGCCCATATTTCGACCGAGCTGAGCTCATCCGGCGTAAGATGTCGGGGTCATTGGTCATCAAGTCGTTCGGCCCTATCCGGGCAACCGAACCTATATTTCGTGAGGTTAAGCGATTGACACTCATTCTGGAGTTCGTTTGGACTAGCCTCACCGTATCTGTCGCACACTTCTGCCAATTTCAGGTGGAACATCCCTGAGTTCATCGCTTTTAACATCCATAGGAATGAAATGGAAGCCAATGGGGGTCCTTTAAACTGCCTCAGGCGGTAATAAACCAGGAACCGCTCAGCTGCAAGACACAAGACCGCCAAGGCGATTACATAGTAGTATTCCCCGGCGAGTAGGGAAGTGGCTAGTCCAACAAGAGCCATTCTATCGATCGGACGCAACGCTCAATTTCGCCCACAGCAATTAGATATTCCAGATAGATATGAGTTTGGCGAGAGCTCGGAGCTACGTTGCGACGACGGGCAGAGGGGCGGATCTAATTTATCTACTGCCCACACGATCGCGCGGTGTCCGGTGCAGGGCTGCTACGCCTCCAGTGCTCACTCAGGCCAATAAGAACATCCAGCGGATCTTAGTAATAACTATATTACCTACAAGGCAGGGGTAAATCCGAAATTATGCGCCAAGCCAGCTAAGAGTATGGAATTTGGCATTCTAGTGGAGTGCAAGTGCGGGGATAGCGCATTCGAGCGGCAGAGTGCTTGGCGATCCCAGTTCTCGGTGCGGCGCGAAAGTCTTGCTTCTCGGATATTTCACTGTAATTCCCTCGCTTCTCACATTCTCCGGTCAGTGCCGCTTCAAACGGGGCTTGGAGCCACGTCGGACCCAAACACCTGGTACCGCGACTTTAAGTCATCTTACTATATCCCACCAGAAACCTGGTGATGCTCTAAGAATCCCAAGCCCAATTTACCCGGTAAATGTGCCCACCGGTTACCGAGATGCCACGGCGACCGACAGTACAATATCTTCCAATATAGCCATCGCAATACTTATTAATTTAAATAGATAAAGAATCTGGGGTAGCTAGAACCGTATTTGCTAGTGCTGCTATTACCAAGAAGGAAAGCCAGGGGTAATTGGCCCATAACCAAAAGAGGAAGGATATGCAACCAAGTAAGCGACGAGGAGTTGAAGAGGGGTCGGGAGATGATGATAGCAGCAGAGGTTGAAGGCATTAGCAAAGGGGCAATGCGCCTGGGCGAAGGTACCCTCTCGGTGCATTACCAGGAAACACCATGCCCCAACATCATCTTTTGACGGTAAGGATGATCACAGTAGCATTAGCGACGAAGTAGACAGTGACAGCAACTTTTGCATTGTTGTGGTTGCTGCATAGTGGGGGGATCCGGTAAAAGTGTCTCGGTCGCTGGTGGTCACGTTTATGGTAACCGGCCACCCCCAACGACGCTAGCTCCCGATTTCATACGGAAAACGATAACCTGGCATTAGTGACGATTATTCCTAGAGGAGGTTTACAGGTGCTTATATAAATAGTGGACGATATTTTGTACTGGGAATAGGTGTGATGGAGAATAATTGGAGGATAATCGCTAAGCTATAGCAAGTTAAGAATGTTAACGCGTCTCATGAGGTTTACTGGATTAAGCAGAATAAAGCCGAAAGGGCGTGGTGAAGTTTGAATTGAGTGGGAGGTACGAGAACTTATATCTTAGCTAGGCTTCCGCGGTAACGTGGATCACCGGGCGTCTTTGACCACCACCGAGTTCTTGGCCACTTTGTATATCTGAAGACGGGGCAGAATAACCACCACCCGGTCATTCCCAAAGACTTTCTCAAGCACAGGTCCACCTATTCACCCTTTATATGGCATGTTGATTAGTTCTTCCCTGCCCGCTTCGCGTCTTGTGTACTGCCGTCCTGATCAACACCCCTCCACCGTACTACTACCATCGCCACAACATGTAGAGGAGTAATTAGTGGGCCTACCCACGCTTGAGGGTAATTTCGAAAGTCACTGTATTGCAGTCGTTCTGCTTGGCCGGCAGATAAGCAAAAATGGCCAAGGATCTAGTGCTAGCCGCATGCAACGGCTAATAGTCTTTCATACCTAGAACAGGCTGCGTTCTCGGTAGGCCCATGTCCGCGATTGAGTGGTGGGTGGAAATGAAACATTGGGCTTAGAGGAAATCGATTTGGCTCGTAATTGCTTTCTTAAGTTGTGGACTGCCGGCGAAGGGCCATTATGGCGGCAAAATTCCCCTGGTGGAGAGGAAGGGTTTGTATAGGGTTGATGGATAATGCAGTAATGAGGGATCTTAGGGGTGGCAGGGTGCGTTGCGTGGGTTTACCACCCAATGTGTTAGGGGGGGGCAAGGCGAAAACCGCGCATGCAATACTCTCCCTTCTTATTACTATGAATCTGTCGCGAGCATTGCGGTATGTACATAACCGACTACCATAGAATTCCAACGCGCCTGCCTCGGCCCTCCAGCAAAGCATCAGCCGTGGTCTTTCCCTCTACCAAAGTCGCTGAGGCTCAAGCCACGGATTCTAGCCTCTATGATATTGATGGAGGATTGCACACCGTGCTTAACCCCGCACGGCGGGGAAGAATAGAGCTCCCAACCATTTGGATGCTTTGAGCTGTCACATAGCGCTGGGAGTTGCATGTCGCGGATTCCCCCTACCAACTTAGTGAAACTCAGGCCCTCATATGGAGGTATCGGTGGCGGCAGAAGTCCGATGGACGCCATGCCCTTTGTAAGCCCCCCTAATACCATCGCATCACAATTGAATCCTGGAGTACCTCCCTTGCGGCAGAGAATGGTGCTGCCTTGATATTTCTGAAGGAAGGATTGTAGCGTACACAGGGTACTTGATATTGCCGCCTGCCTCTTTGCGTTGATCGAGTCTAAGGTGATTGTCAGCCCAGGGCGTAATGCCAATGTACATCAACGTGTTTGAGACTTACTAAGTACTGAGCTAGGAATCGGAAGTGAATTTACCTGGTCGCCTTCAATTACACCGGGGCTCTCGCGTTCGGCAATCTGGGTGATGGCTCTGAACTCAGCTGGCTCCTCAAAGATCCAGGCAATACAGAGCCATAGTAACAGTGTGTTCGTAAGGCTCCGTGGGACATCCCCTCTTAGTTGGTCAATCCACCTCTCCGAGAATGCCTCCACAACCTCTCGACAGTTATATTTGTCCAATAAGATTGCGATCTGCGTGAGCAAATCTAGGGTGATCTTGCGGGGAACCTTTCTCGTATAGCCGTGGATAATGTTCAGCAAGATTAGAAATGCCGCCGGATTGTCATCTTCGAGAGGGATCTCCACCGTTCCCGTAGACAGAAGAACTGCGGCTTCTTTGAACTTCCCTTGAAGCATGACCCTGAAGACTGGGGAGGCAAGACACAGATGTTTTGAGGAAACCCGAAAGCGAATCTTCTCGTTTTGGACGGATCTCTCCATGGTCACGTTTTCACCCAGCGCTGTCTCATCCGATAGGCCATTTGTGTGGAGCCCTTCGTCGTGGCCAACGAGTACCAGGATTAGATCCCCGTCCGGATCAAGTTCGTTATTCATCCCCCTTGCGACCTGCCAGCTACGGGTAGTGATTGCGGAATAATTGCTTGGGGCCTTGATGGCTAAAGACAACTTTACGCGAAAGCCAAAGATGGTTTTACGTGAATGAGCTTGACGTTTAGATTAGAGTGTGTTGAATCACATGGCACACACGCCACATCAGCTGCGAAGCGAAAATTTACTGGTTCCCAGCACACCCAAGGCAGACTGGTAGGCAAACCTGGTAGGGTGCACGGAACGAGAACAAGGCGCAATCGCGCCATAACATGCGTATTCCATTACCTTTGATGCTTATCTGACGGCCAATAGCCAAGGCGATGGTGCGCTGATCCTGCCGAAGCATGCAGCAATTACCTCCCTGTTGCTGAGCGGCTGGAATGCCAAGTCCATCTTACACTGTCACGCATTCATGCAAGGACGGTATCCTCATTCGCGCGCTCTCTAACATCGGTCGCAGCACCCTTACCCGGTTCAGCTTACGACACTGCTCCCTTGGCCCCATGCCAGCCGGCGAAGAGCGAGCCCAGTCCCACCGCATAATAAGGAAGGCCCCCGCATTTTTCTGAAATGTTGAAAAGTTCTAGCGAGACCGTATTGAAATGGATACAGCGAATTTAGTCGCAGCCTGGCTATCTACCTGTGCTACAGCAATCGGTCTTGGATCATTGACTACACAAAGCATCGCAATCCGAGACCAGATGGATCCCTTCCATGAAACTCGAAGGGGAGATTATATGGGGGTTTGGACCTCAATTCAACCTTCCTCGAGATGGTACACGCTCATTAAACCGACTCCGCTCGGCCCAGTAATTGCAGGGAACCTCGACGGCTGCTTGGGTCAAACTACCATACATTTGAGTAGGAGACCGACGCGCCCTACCGGGAAACCGATGTGGACAGCGCTTCTAGCAGTTTTCCATCCCCCGCCAATCGGTGTCAAAAATCAATACTCTTCAGAAAAAGTCCCCGACAAAAGCGGATCCGTTGTCATCACCATGGAGAAAAGCACCACCCCGTCGATTCCCCGGCAGTATAGACAAGCGCAATGGCCCCATCTACTCGAGATGAGGCCGTTAACCTATCACCAATCGGTAGCCTGCGTCAAGATATCTAGACAAACGCTGATCACATTCATTCTTCTGTCGCAAGCTCGGCAGATTTACCGTTACTCCAGCGCCGCTGGGCTTCGCTTGGCCTACGCTGGCTACAATGGCAGCTATCAAATCGAGTGGCCGCTTGGTGGGAGACCCGTAATGACTTTCGCCCCCCACCAGGGCATCTCTCGAGAAAAGGATAATTACCCAGAAGTGTTTGCCCGGAGGCCCAGGAAATGTATTGAGATGGGACTTGGCGTCATCAGCTTCACAGATAGTGATGCGAATGACAAAACGAAGATCGCTTTTGCTGGGCGGAAGCCGCCCGGGAGATGGGTCCTAGAGAGGCTTCAAAACCGGTTTAGTGCGCAGCGAACCGCTGCCGATCAGTACAACGAAATGGGCGGACAAGCCCACGAAGTGGATTACCTCTTTCGGCGGCGGCTGGAGAAAGATGACCCGGAGCCGCCGCATGCACTTAAGCTCTCCGTCCCATCTCTCGAGGACGACGAGGAGTCAATATTGTATCTTGCGCAGGAGGAGGTGGTATTGGTCGCTTCATGCCTAGATCACCTTCCGTGGTCGCCTCTAGCCTGGTCGATCCACCGTGGCATGAAAGACGTCTTGGTAGCTTACGGCAAGCAAACCATGAAGGCGTACCGTAACGATTTAGCTGAGTTCCTCCGCCAAGCGGTCAAAGGAAAAGAGCAGGTTCTCGCAGACCAGGGGTGGCCGAGGAAGTTCGCTGAAGATTACATGGCCAGTCAAGCGGCGTCCGCGATTCTTGGCGATGAGGAATGCAGTGGCGACGTGTGCCGGATCGTGTCCGCTGTTGCTCTCCTGGAGTGGGATAAGGACGAGGCGTCGCTAGACCAGACGACGTTCTGGCGGAGCAACGTTCATGTTCTGATAGAGGATGACGAGACCCAGACCCGCAAGCTCACGCCGGATATGGTGATCGCGCTGGTCAAGCTCTTCTTCGTGCAGTGGAGCCACGAGTTTAACTATGGAATGTGTTTCGATATCCCCTATGAGCTTACTCTTTCTTGATTCAAAATTTCCCATATTTTGGTTCGTGTGAGCAGTCGTTTGGATTGGCTAACATGGTTCAGTTGTCGGGGGGGGGGCAGATATTATGTTATAGCAATTTGAATGAATTTCCCAGTCAAGTAGCGTTCGTTACCATGTTATATCCCGCGCCTGAGCAAGCAACATAATCTCAACCCGCTGCCATATGAAGTAGGGCACCCGGGTGGCCTTATAGAAGGTATATATTTAATCGTTTGGGCTACTATATGAGCCCCGTTTTGTAGGGCAAGCCCGTAAAGACTTAAGTTAGAAAGCAGAAGAAAAGGCAACTAAAGGGATACTTGCTGATTTTTTACTTTCAGAACATATACTTCAGCTAAGATCTTGTCAGACCCAGGATATGCTATAGGCGTTCGAGGTCATCAAGGTAGCTGATGAAGGCATTCAGAGCTTACAGGTGGGTTCTTGAGCTCAAATGAGTGTTACAGCCTAGTGGGAGAGAGATCCGGCGAGACTCCCGAGCGGTAAGGTTGAGTAGTAGGGTGAGTATGCAGCTCGGGCATCGAGTCTCTGGGGCTGTCGAATATGACTCGAGATTGCGACTTTCCAAAATGACTGCCCGGAGACAGGCCGGCCCGGTAGTGGCAGATAACATAGTGACATGAAAACAATGCGCAGGAGAGCTTGGAGTAACCCACGTGATGCATTCGGCTTGGTCGCAAGGCTGCAAAATGTCCTATTTCGTGCTCGCCTACGTGGACAGCGGGTGTTGGGGCCTCCACGAGGCTGTAAAATCCCATACATTTATCAATCATAGAACCCAGTTTTGACCTTCTGATATCTTCGAGTTCGCTGCTGCTACCTGTCTTTCACGATACAATCAGCTCACGATGCCACTATGCAAGTCTAGTTTTACAGCGCAGGCTATATTGATTGCCCTTTGTCTTGCCTTCGTTACGCTCGCCGATTCCCCGCCCGCCCGCAACACCACCGCCCCTCATAGCGACCGTGTCGGTTGGGTCTCTTCAAGCGGTGATAGGTCAACCCCACAGATTCTCTGGAGCTGCCTCTCAATCCTGCTGATATGCACATGGCGATGCGTCCACCTGAACATCCCCAGCCTTCAGGAAAGCAGCGCTGGATGGCGGAAGTTCAAGCACGTGGTTCCGTATTGGCCCGAGCGGGCTCTGCTACGTAAATGGTTGCGCAAGCTTGCGTGGATGGGAATCACAGCTATCGCTCCCGAGTACGTGGTTGCGATGGCGGCGAAGGACTATATGTTGGCCAGGACATCCGTCAGTGAGATGAAGAAGGAGGGGTATGAATGGTCCATGACTCAGGCCTTCTACGCCAACATGGGTGGGCTTCTCGTGGTATCCCTTGATCCGTCGGCAGCGAGGAACTCGTTATTGGAGCCAACCCGTGGAGGGCATGCCTTTCTTGATCAAAACGATGCCGTGGCCGATGACGGCGAGCGGGATGCTGATCCTGCAGTTGGGTTCGACCCCCAAAGTGACAGGTCCGAGTCTTTGCCCTTAACCCATGTAGAGGGTACGCTAGTAAGGATTGACCGTGGATTTCACATACTCGGAGGTGACATTGGTCAGTACCCAAACGAAGACCCGCAATAACCTTACTAGTGGCCCAGCCCTGTTCATTAACATTTCGCCCGGTCATATAGTAAAGCTCAAGAAACTCCTGCCGGACCTCAGGCTACCAACTGAAGCATCAATCGGAGACCGGAGCAAGGCAGACGCATTCAGCAAAACCTTCGCCTGTGTGCAATCAGGCTGGCTAGTTACCCAGTGCATCGCACGGCTTGCGGCGCGGCTTCCGATCACCGAGTTGGAGCTTGCGACCATAGCATTTGTCGTCTGCGCATTGGCCATGTACTTTTTCTGGTGGGATAAGGCCTTTGGAGTGGAGCATACGGAAATTATCGAATTGAACGTCTCGGTGCTAAAACAGGCAGATCTAATCTCCCCCCAAAAGCCTATATTTGATATTCGCATTCAACGTATTCATGAATATTCCATAAATGGGGTTTTTGATACACTTTACCAGATGCTCGATGCCATTGATCACAAGGTGGGGCACAATTATCACCCTAACCAAATCCCGGGTATAGTCCTCTATACTGTAGGTACGATTATCTCCGCATTTCATCTCGCGGCGTGGAACTGGGAGTTCCCCTCACCGATTGTCCGCACTCTATGGAGAGTTTCCGCGGTTTTAGCTACTACCACGCCCCTTTTCACTTTGATACCTGTCCTCATAGGGTCTTTGTTTGATGAGTATTGCCCCGGCGCTTTATCCGTTTCTCTCGTTTGCTCTCTTCTCTCTATGATTTCCTATATCATCTCCCGTCTTGTTCTCATTGTCCTAGTTTTCTACTGCTTATCTTCGATGCCGCCCAGTGTGTATCGTGGGATAGGCTGGGTCAGCAGCCTCCCTCATTTCTCATAGAGATACCTTAGTTAATTAGCCCTTAACAAGTTGCAAAACCAGATCACGTGCCTTGCAGACGAGCTGCCCGCTTGGCAACAAGAGAGTTCTCTACGCTAATAGGCCGAATCGCCAGGCCCAGACCAGCTCACAGCATGACCTGATTGTTGAGGGTTATGCTCGATAGAGGTTAATGGCGGCTAGGCTTATGTAAACAATGGAATATTGTATAGGGGTAAAATCAATTAAATTTCTCGCAACTACTGAATGCTAGCTATGTAGAAATGAAGTTATATAAGTAGTTGGCCGCTCTGCGGCCTCCATAGCCAGCCCGTGGCTACTCCGACTATCCTTCGGCCAGTCCGGAAGCATATCGGCCCTGCCGATATAAAACTTACTATAGCAGCTGCTCAGGGGTAACACTCAGCCCGTCAGGGACACCCTTCAGCTACTCAGGGGTGCCAACGAGGCGGTGCCTGAGCACCCCGCAACACTGATCTAGCCTAGCATGGGTGGTGGGCAGTAGTAAACTAATTGGACATGAACGATGCGGCAAACCACATCAATTTCTTCAATATATCCTACGTCCTGGTACCTCGACATTCACCAAGCTCGACCGTAAGAACCCTTTTCACAACAAGAATTTCTCGAACTAGGATATGGACTTCATAGATGAGTATTCTGGTTGAAGCAAGTCAGTTCCCCTCCTCCTGTCGGATTGGATCAGATTCCAACCCAACCTTCCCCAATCCAAGCTATTTGCTCATTTTACTCTTACGAAACGATAAAACGCTTCGGGCTCATTCCCTCTCCCTGCCAGATACCTCTCACTAAGTTCTTACAGTCCAGCACCTCAGAGCCATCTGAAACCCGGCTGCTACGATGGGTGATCCATGAGATTGGCCTTCTCCTGTGTTTGAGACCCCTGAGGGATTCAAGCCGGCCACTGTAAGGGGTCAAAACGTATCCGGGGCCCTCACAATCGAATATGCAGCGGAGACCATCAAGGTCACTGCCGCTGTCAAGAGCTCTCCGCCCACACCATAGGAACCCGTCCCGGACGACGCATTGAATGATCCAGCGTAGGCCATCGGGGGAGTGTGAGTTCTTGGCAAATGTATGGTACTCATCCTCTCTCCCCATAGAGTGTGGCATGGGTAGCCCCGAGGAATTCACCGAAGGGTTTATCATATCTCCGAAGCGCTCTGGGACTGATGATGTGGTAAGGCGGATATTATACCAAAGGCAGTTTGCTACCGCAGCTAGGCCCTTCGAGTAGAGCTCGCACAAGATGCTCCAGCGGATCTCTCTAGCTAGATCTGTTTGGGCTTGGTGCGAATACAGCCATTGCTGTTTTGAACTCTCGTCGCACCAACGGGTTGACAAGCGCTGTTGGAGGCTCGTCAGGCTTACTTGGGTATCTACTTTCCAGAGATAGCCAAGTATAGAGAGACCCTCATCGGAAATTTCTAGTCCTGGAAGGAGAAATTGTTCTTCGAATTCCTCAACAAACGGGAGGCCATCTAGGACTGTGTTGAGAGGAGGCACCCAGGAACAACTCATATCGCCTTGTCCCTGTATATTTCGCTCCACCCCAGGGACTAGCTCCTTTTCATGCTGCACCTTGCCACCCACAAGCAGCGAGATATCGCCATTCACGATCGCCAAGATGTACGCACAAACGCTAAAACTATATTCAAACCCCATGGATTCTTCAGCTCTCTCAAGATCCGCAGTGTTCAACCTCAACGGGAAATTGCAGAGATTGGCCAATATTGCTAGCCTGTCCGGGATTCTAGAATTGCTGCGGTGGGCCAGGAGATGCAAGGCTTGCGCGGCATTGCAAGCATAACGATCGTCCGTACGTTCCCTGAAGGCCATCGGACAAGTTTTATACAGCGCGGTGGTGACGGCTTCACTTCTTTCTACGAGATCGGGGGGTACTCCCGGCGTCACGAGCGGCCACGCGGAAACCCAAGAGAGAGCTTGGTAGAGATCCTCGAGGGTAATTTCGATCTCGCCGGGGATCTGCATATAGGTGGTCCTCGCAAAATCGTCTTGCGGAGTTAGATCCCGACAGCATCGGATCAGCAAGACCATCGACTCTCCTGCCGAAGCGGCTTCCTGGAAGCACCAGGCGCGGGATAGCCATCTATCTTTCGCAAGCAATTCCAGGACTTCAACCGCACAGCTGAAGTCGCTCAGGTCCGCAAAGTTCTCCCCCCCAATAGCCTTAAACAGAGCATCCATGTAAGCTTGCGAGTCGATGTAGGTGGTGAGCAGGGCAGCGGTGTTAGAAGCTTGCTGGTAGACCAGATCCATCGACTGGATGCCGAATTCCTGGTCCTCCGGGTCATCCTGCTCGATGCATTTCTGGTCGATCCAGATCAAACGCACATCGTAATATGCAGCGTACGAGATTGCTCGATCGAGGATCTCCTTTGGTGCGCGGCTGGTGCGAGTACCTCTGCTTGTCTGAACGGAGTACGCATGCTCTGGCGTGGTGTCGCTCTGGCTCTCCCAGCAGTATGAAATGGCGACGTAATGTAGGCAGTCTGGTAGGTCTGCTGGCTCACTCGCGGTGACGACGAATGTAGATACACCACCTTGAGGGAAATACGGAAGGTTTATGCATAGGCAAGTAAAAGTAGTCGATGAGGTTAGATGTTCCATGTCGCCATTGAGGCCATCCTCGCAAGCATCGCTCCCTTCGCCGTCGCCAGCGCTCTCTTGGTTGTCAGGCCCATCGTAACCTTGTCGTGTCTCCCCTGGCATCGCAATGAATCGCAGCCGGCTAGCCCACTTGCTCGCCATGTCGCGAGACAGAAGATGTTTCCTAATTCTGTGGATGTGCTCTTTCACGGCTTCCTGGGAGCCACAGATTTCCCCGAATGAACTTTTGGTATCAAGTTTCATGGTGATTGCTCGCGCTGGAGGTATGAACAGCTCTAGAAGGCTAGACTTAGGTGACGGCGAAGCCCGAGCCGAATAGGATAAACCGAATAATGGCTAATAGTCGCCAACTGCTGGCCAATTAAAGTGAAACACTATCAAGCAACAACGCCAAATCTTCAGCCAAGGCTGTGCTCCAATATGTGATTTGTTTACCCCGCTCCCATGACGTCACGATATCCATGCGCCCTACCTGCTCCGAGGGTAGGATCTGGCTCCCAAGCACTGAGTTAGTGGTCTTATTTCCAGCAAAAGCGGTAATTACAAAGACAGCAGCAGCTATTCATACAGTTAATCAGAATACAGTTTTGGTAAACAGCTTTCATTCGGCTGCTCTCTACTAACTACGCGTTTGCGTGTATTTTCTCGTATAGCTGCATAGTAGAATAACCCCACTGATTTCCAAGATCCTAGCCCATTCTACCCCCCTAAACTCGCCTTCAACAACCCCCCCAACCTCCTCTCCAGCCTCCTCTCATACCCCCACACCCCCTCCTCCAAAACCCTTAACCCCCCCTTCACCAACTCAAACACAACCCTCCTTCTCCCCTCCTCCTCCCCCTCATCCCCATCCATCTCCTCCACAACCCCCCTAACCGCCCACCGATCGTGCGACACAACCACCACTGCGCCCTCAAACTCCCTGAGCGCCTCGACCAACGCCCCAATGCTCTCCGCATCCAAATGCGTCGTAACCTCGTCCAGCAAAAGCAAATGCGGCATCGGCCACAGCACTTTTGCGAGCGCAACGCGCACCAGCTGCCCGCCTGAGAGGCGGGAAAGCGGGGTATCCGAGACGGTGGACCCGCGGAGACCGAGGCTTGAGAGAAGGGAGCGGGCGTCCTGTGGCGTGAGCGCAGGGTCGTGGGTTTGGAGCTCCTGGAGAGCGGTGAGCGATGGATCCGCCTCTCCAATGCGCTTTAGTTCCTCGACGGCGCTCTGCTCGTACCACCCCACCCTCAGCCTGGCGTGCCTCTCCACCCCTGCCACAACAACCTTCCCACCCAGCACCCCCAACAGTGTCGATTTCCCGCACCCGTTCAGCCCTAGTATCCCCACGCGGTCTCCGGGGTGGATGGTAAGTGTGACGCCCTGTAAAACGGGAGTGGAACGCCCGGGATGAGCGTAGGCTATATTTTCGAGACTGATTAGAGGGCCTGGAAAGCGGAGAGTAGGCGCGGGAGGGAGGGCGAATGTGATTGGTCTTTCATCTTGGGGGACCTCGATAGAGGCACGGTTTGTTAGGTGGAATCCTTGCAGATCTCTATTCAACTTGAACCTCCCACCGCCCTTCCCAACCTCCATACCCATTCTCTCATCAACCTTTTTCTGTCTGGACTTTGCCATCCTCAATTTCCCGTCGTCCCCCGTCTTTTTGCCCAACTTAATCCCTTCCCGAATCGTCTTCTCCATATGTGCGATCTGGCGATCCTGCGCCTCTTTCATACGGGAAAGATAGAGCTTCTGATCCCGTTGGTCGGCTTCATAGGCAGATAGGTTGCCAGCAAAATAAGTAAGGGTTCTATTACGGAGGATCAGAAGGGAGGTGCAGAGGGTGTCGAGGAAGGAGCGGTCGTGGGAGACAAGGAGGACGGTTGGGGGATTTGGGGCTGCGATGAGGGCAAGGAGGTGATGTTGGAGCCAGATTATGCCGAGCAGGTCGAGGAAGTTAGTCGGCTCGTCGAGAATTAGAAGGGCAGTTGGCTGGAGGAGGACCCCAGCGAGGCAGCAGCGCATCTGCCAGCCTCCGGAGAGTGTAGTGAATGGAGCGTCCATCGTTGCGGGGCTAAACCCTAGGCCGGAAAGGATATTGCGAGCTTGAGATGTCAAGGATGCGAGGGGTGTCATTTGTTCAAATTGTGATTGAAGTTCAGAAAGAAGATCGACCGCCTCACGCGTTTCTTGTTGGGCGGTCCCTTCAGATATCTCGTTATCTGGTTCATCGAGCCTGCAGAAACGAATTAGCAAACCTCTTCTCCCCCCCCCCCCAAAAAAAAAAAAAACCACGCAATATCATCACACTCACAGCCTTGCAGCCTCTGCAACCCTCCCGTCCAAAACTCGCAGAGCCTTCCGTGCCTGTAGCCCCCTACTTCCGCTCCGGAGACTCGCGTTCTTCTCTGCCTCCGCAAGTTCAGCCAGGAGACGTTTAGCTTGATTTGCCGGAGAGCACGACCTGGGGGGATGGATCCGGTGCTATTGGCCGCGGCCAGGGATTGAGATAGGACTATTTGTGCGGGGTTAGTGAGCCGCCTTCCTACTACCCGCGTAAGAGGGGAAGCGGGACAGACTGTCGATTTCGCGCAACACTTCATTGCGCGATACATCGCTCTCAATGACACACTGGAGGACTGTCCTGGACATCTCTCCAGAGTTTGAGGTCTGGGTGGTGAGAGTGCCAGAAGAAGTCATGGCTGTTTGCTGGAGGATCGATATTTTCATCGATGGCGGGATTCCAGGAATGAGTTTGTCGGCGAGGGCGCGGAGGACGGCCAGATGTAGGGCAATTTAGTTATTGGAGTTCTTAGTTCTGTTCTTCTAGCCCGATACAGAGAAAATAGGAACTAAAGAGGGAGCGTGTCGGTCCCACGTACTCGACTTCCCCGTCCCGTTCCGTCCAACAAGACCATAGCAAACGCCCGCCTTCAACCGCAACTCTGCGCCCTCCAGTATCCCTACTCCTTCCGCCCTCGCCTTCGCCTTCCCTTTTCTGCCGTTTGGGTCCCCGCTCGCGTCGCTGTTCGTTACAGCAATGCTGAGGCCGTGAATGTCGATCTTCCCCGCATTAGCCCGGTTAGAATAGGATAACTAGATGAGGCAGCTAATTGCTAGTGTCTGGTACCTAGCGTCTAGTGCCCAGACTCACCTCATCACAATCCGGAGCTTCGAGACGGTGGAAGCGAGTTTGCTGGCAAGAGACGAGGATTGTGGGGTCTAGAGGTGGAGGTGTGCCGCCGAGCATGGTTATTACAGCCTATCAGGAAAAGAGTTGCTATATAGGCCCGCGTTGCTAGAAGTATTCCCTTTTGTCGTCTCTATTATTTTGGCGATGTGAATTGGTTGTGGCGACTGGAGACCGAGGCAGGAGATCCAGTGTCTTGTAATAACCGTGACTCAGAATGTGGGGTAAGTAATCCCCGCTCAGGATATGCCGATCCAGCCAGACAATAATTGCGCGCACGGCATGAGTGACGCGCTGTAGTGCGGTGTTGCTACTCTACCACACCGAAAAATTAAAGATGAAAACAAGATTTAATAAACCCCAGGTACTGCCTTGGGGAAGCGAAATGCCAGCCATGACCATTTAGCTTTCTCGAATTTTAATTCCTAATTCCCCTTCTAATTTTTCTTGAATCCCCCGTGATTATTACAGGTCCAGAGGGATGCCGGTACAGCTACCAGTGGTTGGTAATAGGTACCTGGGTTAAATACCGATATTATGATAATTGAGTTCGGCTTCGGCATTGTATCGGCACTTTTAGTTCCTAGCCTCTCTCATAGCACTTGCGGCCGCTGCGGCCCTCGGGGATCTCCGCATGATTGCGTTGAACGCTGGTTTTATGTAACTAACCCGCAGAGACGTTATCGTGGCGAATCTGTGGCACTACGACAACAGGTCTCCCTATCATAGAGCTTCTGATGGCAGCGCCGGTGTCGGTTCTACCGAGCAAAGCCAGGTGATAATACAAACGCTATGCTTGCTTTGCCTTCCAGCATAGATTATGCCATCTGCTGGATGTGTCTCGTGGCAGGGCCCTTTTTCGGCCTCCGGTCATTTCCAGCAGGTGCTTACGATACGGTTGAGCGGAAAAGAGCATTTCTCATATTTTAGCCGCTCTCAACGAGGACTATACGGTGGAACAGGAAATTGTGACTGTTTGCCGCGAGGTGTACATAACGGAGAATTTCCCCCTGCACTAGGCACCCCAATTTAAACAAAAACGAGCGACGATAGTTACATCCGGTGGAGATGAAATACCGTTATTACCTAACCAGGCTTGTGCGGTTTGTGAGCCGTCTGATAGGTTTTACAAATATGCATTCGAGAGGCACACCACGGTCCTATGGGGTCATAAACAAAGTCTGACCCGTGTGGCCAATGTGGTTTAACATTCATGCTATCGTTGCTCGCCTTCCACCTCTTCCTATACACGATTCCTACATCTATCTAATCAAATACAAGATCAGCCTTATCGAATGCCCGCTTCGTTCCAACCCCTCCACCGTGCCATAGTCCCCTCAACAGCAAACACACTAGATACGGTAACTAGCGCCCTCCCCATCACCCTTAGAATGCGGCTCATCACACCCCTACAGCCTCCAACTCAACCGTAAACTCGAACGCCCCACTCTTCAACTTATGCACTTCAAACGGCCGCGGCCCACAGGTCGCCGACCCCAACCCATGATGGGCCGCATCAAGCCTCAAAACCGCAAACGGATTATCCACCATCTCCAGCTCCGCCTTATGCTTCGCTCGTTCCAAGTCCTCCACCCCAAACCTCTGCACTGAAAAGTCAAACGTGCCCTCCTCATCCTCGTCCTGGTCCCTTTGCGGCACATCGCAATGCAGCGTCGCAGCTATGCCGAAACCCCGTGGATTCTCGACGCGGACCCAGCGCGTACTGGTGCGGTTACCGTTTTCCTGCGGGCTGTCGTAGGGGGTTGTCATGGCGGCGACGGATTGTTGCCAGACGCCAAAGCGCTGCGCAAATTTCTTGTCACGGTAGCTCTCACCAGGACCGCGGCCAAACCACGATACGGAGTTCATCTCACGGGGGAGTTTGAGCTCAAGCCCGACGCGCGGGAGGGTGGCGGGTGTGTCGCCCTCGTCTGTTTTCGGGGCCGTGTAGGTATGGATGCGGATGCTACCGCTAGCGTGGATGGCTGTAGTGGTGGTTGTGTTGAAGCCCCACGTGCGGCCTGGCGGAGAGACCCAGGTTTCGGTTGTAATCTGGAAGGCGCCGGCGCTGTTGACTGGAGGGGATACAGAACGGACTTGATGTGTCAGCTGGTTGACGCGACTCGAATACCAATCGGTCGCATCGCCGTAAATATCGTTGTCCGTTGGCGCCCGCCAGAACGTCAGCTGCGGCCCGCCATCACGGTGTAGCAAATCACGGCCCCGGAACGCCCAGCTCGTGAGGGATGCGCGTGTCTTATCGAAGGATAGCGAGAAGTCCGGACACGAGATGTGGAACGCCTCGTTTGTTTCCCGAATATTTAGGCGTTGGACGGCGAGGAGCGGAGGGAGGCACTTATAGCGCTCCTTTCCGTGGATGGGGAACTGTGCCCAGGCTATCTCGTGGCCGGAGGGAGCCCAGGGGGTATCGTGGCGAAGGCGGAAGGAGATGGTGAGCCACCACTCGTCGAGGTCATCGACGACATGATGGAGCCCAGCGATTCGGAAAGTCTTGTCGGTTCCGGCGAGGATCTGCGGGGAACTGATATCGAGCTCGCCTCCTGCGATGGCATGTTCTCTCCCTCTAGGCGGAGTTAGTTCGATGGCCGTAGTTAGTACTAATAGAACAAGGACGTTACCTCATCGGAAACCGGGAAAGCTGCCACCCAGCACACAAATGATCCAAACTCATAAAATCATACAAATTCCGAATCTTCAACCTGTCCCCCTCACGCACCACCACCACAGGTTCAATAACCTTTTTATATTCCTGCAAACCGGGACCAGGCTCGTGTTCTGAGCTACACAAACCGTCCATCACGTAATTGCCATCATTCGGGACATCTCCATAGTCGCCACCGAACGCATAAATCGACCCCAACTTCTCATCCTTTTTCTCAAGGCCATGGTTGGCCCACTCCCACACAAAACCGCCTTGCAGTCTGCGATATTTGTTGAACATATCAAGGTACTCCTTGAGTCCGCCGGGTCCGTTACCCATGGCGTGCCCGAACTCACACACTACAACCGGTTTGGTAAAGGAGTCGCCGTCGCGTGTGGCGGCCCACTGAAGGAAGGCCATGTCGGGGTACATGTAGCTGTACATGTCGGCGGTCTGCGCGGCTTGGTCGCCTTCGTAATGAACAGGTCTAGTGGGATCTGCCTTTTTCACCCACTCATACATAGCGCGGTGGTTGCGGCCGTACTGGGATTCGTTGCCCAGGCTCCAGATGATGACGCTAGGTTGGTTTTTGTCTCGGTGGACCATCTGCCGAATTCGTTCGACGTACGCACCTTCCCACGAGGGGTTGTCGGAAGCATATTTAGCATCGTAGAGACCGTGACATTCCAGGTCAGTTTCGTCCATGACGTAGAGACCAAGTTCGTTGGCTAACATGCAAAAGTGGGGGTTTGAGGGGTAGTGCGAGCAGCGAACGGCGTTGATGTTGTGCTGCTTCATGAGTACTAGGTCACGGCGGAGGAACTCCACCGGTACGGCGCGGCCATATCGTGGGTGATTGTCATGGTGGTTGACGCCGCGTAAAAATATTGGACGGCCATTGACAGTGAGATTTCCATCGATGATTTCGACCTTGCGGAACCCTACGGGCTGGGCAATAGTTTGGAGTGTGCGAGCACCGTCCAAGAGGTCGATCTGGAGGCGATAGAGGTCCGGGGTCTCAGCCGTCCATTTTTTAGGATTGGAAATGTCGAAGCGGCATTTATATACCGTTGTTAGGGGCCCTAGCTCGAAAGATTTCCTAATGAGGACGGATTCATGTTCGGACCCCCGGAGCTCAACTCGAAGTGTTATCCCAGTAGTAAGGGCGAGGCGGAATTCAACGCCCAATACAGCATCGTGGTAGTAACTATCTAGATTTGTCCTAACGGTAAAATCTTCCACATACCCTTCCTTAGGGAAAGCGAGGAGTAGTACATCCCGAAAGATACCTACCCATCGGGGTCAGCGTTAAACAGGGTCAATACCCCATGACGTCTAGGATTACTCCCAGCCACTCGGTACTCACCGGAAAGCCACCATTGATCTTGATCCTCAATATAACTTCCATCGCTCCATTGATAAACCCTAACTCGAACCCTGTTCGCAGCTCCCTCGCCTATGGCCACCAAATCCGTCACATCAAATTCCGCTGGATTCCTACTCCCTTGACTGTACCCCACCTCTACACCGTTCACAAACAGATGGAATGCGCTATCCACGCCTTCAAATCTCAACCGGTAGTTCATCTCCTTCCTGCCATCACTATCCCATCCGCTCGGAATACTGAACTCCGTCTCGTAGGTCCCTGTGGGATTCTGCGAGGGTGGGAATGGGGGATCGCTCGGAAACGGGAACTGATAGTTCGTGTAATGTGGGTGGCCAAATCCTTGGAGCTGCCAGTGCCCAGGTACCTCGATAGTAGTGGGCCAGGCACTTGGATCGCTCGAGGTGGGAGCTGCGTGGAGGGGCGTTGGAGCATAGTGGAAGCGCCAGCGGCCATTGAGAGAGAGATTGTGTTTTGGGAGGAAATAAGCTCGCGGGGGAAGGCGGTTTCGTTGAAAGACACGCTCATTGGCGTAGTCGGGCTGTGTGGTTTTACTCTCCATCGTTTTTTATGTTCTGCGAAGAGGTAGTTGCGGTGAGAAGTAGGCGGGGTTGATGAGCGAAGCGCCTCTCACGTGACATACCTCTTGTATCAATATTCGACCTATACGCCAGTGATAAACAATACAGTCCAAAGTACATATTTGCTAGAGTAGCCCTTGCCACTACCCCCATGTGCTTTTAATCAAACATTTCTATAGTCCAAGATCCAGCCGTTCGCACGTGACATTCCGGCCATCATTCAGGATAAGCTTCCATTAAGTATTCGAACCTCAAAGCCAGATGCCATACTCCTCGTTCCGCTTCACAATCCACGTGATCCATAAGCCATAGTACCTTTTTCTACCTCGCCCATCAATTAACGGCATTCATAGTGGGATGCGTAGGCATCATAGCAACAAATACCGGCCAACAGCAAGAATAACTGGAAACTACCAATGGTAGAATATACATCCTCTATAAGAGACTAGCGCAGGGGGCACTTAAATGGCCCAGAGTCGAGGAAACTGTTTTCCAACAAACGCATCCTATTGAGCCTCATATCTCGTTTCTTGAGTACTAGCTAAGGGAATAGGATTAATTCTTTGTTGTAATTCGCCGATTTGCTGTCCTGGGGTGCCTGGGGCAGCCCCGAGGACTTTCGATTTCCGTTTGCGTAAGAGTAGAATAACTACCATCAACGCAATTATAAATATAACCCCTCCTAGCACTCCACCCACAACTACACCTACTCTAATGTGGTGGGTCGTGAGAGCAGTGGTGCCCCCTATAGGGATAGAAGTCCCATTCGGGGCGACTCTCCATGAGAAGATGTCCTGTACCCCTATATTCCACCCCGCCAGCGGACTTGCATGAGCGACTGCCCAATTAGCGATAGTGGTAGGACTTCGGTATTCGTGGCCAGAAGGGTCAAAATATTGTGTCCAAGTCAGGTTACTAAGGTCCAGAACGCTGACCAGTGACACACAACCAGGTTGTACTGTGCCCCCATCCACAACAGCACTCCAGCCTCCGATGCGAATGATTTTATCACCCACCACGTGACATACACACCCAGAGACTGATGAGTTAGTTGGCGTATTCAGACCATCGAAGAAGTGGAACCAACGGAACGACGGAAGTGAGAGAATGTCAATACCACGCGAGAAATCCCCGCTGGGTGGCCGTATTGGTTAGGGCATGCACAGCAAAATCAGATAGCAGAACTTGGTTGGGAAAGGACGCACTTATAACAGTTGGGTGCTCTGCAGCTCCGGTCACCTCCAAGCATAAAGATATCGACAGTGCCAGTTTCGTTGCTTGAGGCGACTGCAAAACAGGCATCGTGGCGCGTATTTGGTAGGCTAGCATCGACCGAAGCTTCTTGCATGACCCAAGTGCGAGATGCGATGTCGAACATGTGTATCTGGTCGAGTGTAGCCTAGCATTAAAGTCAGAACCGCTCTCTGGAACGTTAGGGTCCCTGTCTCCCAGTTGTCGTACAGCTGTCCTATTATCACCTGTACTACCGACATAATCCCCACTTAGTAGCACTAGCACACCTTCCCTGCCATAAGGGACATATACGAAGTTTCCATTCGCGACTTGGCCCATGTTCGGCGCGCCAGGGGTTGTATAGTTAACCAGGCTCAAGTTTTCGGAATCGAATATCATAAGACCTGGAACCGGAGGCCCAGGCCAATTCCGACTGGTAGTGGGGACCGTGAGGTAGCTCGCCACCCCACCCATTGCAAAGGATAGGCCCCGGCCCGGGGCCGTGGCATATTCCAGGGAATTCGAGGCCACGAACGAGTTGTATGTTGAGGAGATTGTGGACCATACATTGGCAGAGATATCGTATTTCCAGACGACAGGGACTCCTACGTCTTGGTGGTTTATCCCAGAAGTATTCTCGGATGGGAGAAAGCCGCCATATGCGTATAATTCTGTCCCGAGTCTGTTATGCCATAACGCACTGGCCGCTCTCAGCGGAACCGCTTCCGGCTTCAGGAATGATTGAATCGGGAGATTACCGCTACCCACGCGGAAAGGGGCTTCGAGGGAAAGTGACCAGAGGTAGTTATCTAGCCTAAGTCAGTTAATTGACGTCGCAGCGATTGCGGTAGGCCGCAGCAATAAATCTTCCTGGAGGCCAAGTCACCGCGGCCTCGACCGCTTACTATCATCAGTCCAATAAGAGCAATTGGAAGGTGCATCGCAATGTCGCACCCGAACCTGCCCATCATTGACATATATCGTCTGTCCGATCAGGACACCTTCAAATCGCACCAGGGTCAGCGCTGAGTTAGAACTTCGCCCCCTGTAAAGCGTACTTCAGCATAACTTACTAGCGGGACTCTCAAGTTTGCACACGTCATCAGGAAACGCAAACGCTTCGTGTGAAAGAGACATTTGGGTGTAGAAACTGCGGTAGAATAATCGCTGCTATTGCGTATATCGATAAGGAATAGGGTATGGATAGCTAGATAGTTGACTATTTCTAACAGTCGCGGCGGCTCATCAAACAAGGGCGATTTCCTACATGGGGAGTTCTCCCGCTCCATTATTTAGAAGTGGTCATGCGCAAGCTCTTTCCTGAAGAGGTGCGGGGTAGAGGGATTTGTAATTGGTTTTTCGAATAACTTGGTTGTTCCATGAGTTGGGCCTAGACCTTCCGTCAGTTTGCCTGCATCTTGTGGCGCTCCAATCACGAATATCTCGACGAGCACGATAAGAGGGTATACAGATAGGGTCTCGGTACAGCCACTCCAACAATCTGCGCGGCCACTCCATTCTGTATAGTGACTTCAAAAATTTGCATATTTACTTCGGTTTTTATAGCCAATCCAAATTCTAGTTAAAGGTTTTATTGGAATACCATATAACGTGGTTTATCAGTGAGCCGCGAATATCAGCGAGCCGCGGATCGCAAAACACACCAAAAATCAATATTTTCAACTCTCAATAACTCAATAACCACTTAATAAAAACGTCCGAAATTGAAGAATTAGAATATCCATATCTATGCGATGTTGCCATAAAGTTTATATGCAATACCAGTTGATCATTATGTCTAGGTAAGCATTTAGCATTATTTGAAGACTAAAAAATCACTTTTTTACCTTTCCTTTGAGCTAAGAGTCTATAAATCATATGGCAGTATCGCATAGGTATGGGTATTTTAATTCTTCAATTTGGCATATTTTTATTAAGTGGTTGTTGAGTTATTGAAAGTTAAAAATATTAATTTTTAGTATATTTTGCAATCCGCAGCTCACTAATATTCATGGCTCGCTGATAAACCACATTATAGAATTTGAAATATTAAAGAAATGCAATAAATTGTTCAAAAAAAATAAGTACTACTTAGAAGAAGAAATATTAATATGTACATATAGTATATATAAGAAAATAAATATAATTTTATTTAACAATAATGATTCTATCAAATATTAAAAATTTCTATACTTTTTTTCTTTTTTTTTATCAACTTTTTCATAAAAATTTGACAAAAATTTATTTTGTTAAAGTATTTTTGGTTAAGAGTATATTAGTATTTATGAGATACTATAAGTACTTGAGGTTGTCAGTATAGCTGACAAGATATTTAGGGTCTCAAAAGGCTTTTTTGCTTTAAAAAAAGATATAAAGAATATAACTAGCATTGTCTATATTGTTTCCACTTGCTTCACTAGCTTGGTTGTGACGGCCGCTTATATAAGCTAGGCCGCGAAGGTTGGGTGCCGTGGGCGTCAAGGCCGAGCTAGCCCTAGAGGGCTGGTCACGATGGAGCAAGGGAGGCCGGCCGTGTGGCACGACAGGAGGGTAGGCCTAATGGTCTTTAATAGTTTATCTAATGTGATTATGGTATTGACTGATGAGGTTCCCTTCCGGACCCTCCTCGG
>JAGHQL010000093.1:0-102817 GCA_020080175.1 Glutinoglossum americanum
TCTGAGACTCCGTTGCGCGAGTTCGCCAAAATTGCCAACTCGTTAACTATACAGGAACGACTTTTCCCATGGAACAGGGTCGTCACGCCCAGAATTGCCACGTGCTCGCCCTCAGGGATTTAAAATTTTAAGAGACGCTCAATGTCCGAATAGCCCCCAAAGAACGCAACATTGCGCGGCGACAACCAAGTGTCGCACGAGGAAACAGGGATCGGCATATTGCCTACGGATATCTAGTTGGCGATTCTAGTCGCTAGAGCCAGAGATTTCGATCCAAACAGCGGGGCATGCCCCATATCCATCCAGCACAATATTTAGATAGTTAGCGCTTCCCAAGACTGGCGGCTGGATACATATCTTCTATTCTACCTGCCGCACCTCCATGTAATAACTAGCTACATGGATTAGCCATGCGCTGCAGTCTATATATCAGCTGCTGGGTCTTTGCTCAACCCCCGTAAAACTCTTTCCGGGGACTTTGATGAGTTAATGGGCAGAGGCGCTGGAGGCATGGGTGTTGGCGAGGCGCATACATGGGCTGTCCATGCTCAGCCTCACCGCTTCGTTTCCGCAAGGGGATTCACCCACGATACGGCGACCATACTTTCCAGCAAGGCTGCGCGGCGCGACCAGCCTACATTATTTATATTCAACCCGCCAGACCCTTAGCTTCCAACAACACCGACCAAGAACGGGGCGTCTTGTCCATCTTCCTTGGCTATACGTCACGTTAGGGTCCCCGGTCTTCCCCGGACTTCTATCAACCCTCTGTTGGCAATGGATGATCGTGGAGAACCGGACCCTTATCGCGATAAGATCAGGGCGAGGCTGCGAGAGGCACCCGGGTTGGCAATCCTAGACCAGTTTATGCGGCTAGAGTCCCCACCACGTTTCGAGGGGGGTGTATTCGATATTGATGTCCTGCACATTCTTGAGTCTGGGGAGCTCTGGCCGCCTCCCGGGACCCGTGGGACTTGTAGTACGCCTGAAGAATTTTGCGTCGCTATCGCGGAAGCGCCTCCAAATCGAATCGGCAGCTTCGCCCTCGTGGACGATATATCACCAGAGGTTATCGAGACGCTCGGAACGGAGTTCAATCTGCGTCCCGAATTCTTCGCGTTACATCTCCGAGGGACACAGTGCTATCGATCTAAAGGCAGGTTCGATAGTCCAACGTACCCCGAGTTGGAGGTTTCCCCTTCATTCCTCCAGAGGGCTCCTTTCTACTGCCTCGAGATCTGCAGACCTTATCCTTTCCCCGACGGCTCACGCGGGGTGGAGGAGGCGCGAAGATCTAGGACTAATACTCCGAGAGGCTGTCTGCTGATGAAAGGACTGGAGAATTTGTCGATGCGGGAGAGAGTATCAGTATACAGAGCCGAAACTTCTGATGGCAAGCAAATTGGTGGGTGATGGCTCGCACTGGTTGAATATCGACAAATGCTGACTAAGACTGTTGTCTAGGCATTGTTTTAACTGACCATCTTTTGAAAAAAGAAATCCCAACAACTGGCATAGATACCCTAACTATACTCAGAGACGAATACTTGCAAGACGGCTTCAGAGGCCCCGATAGAAGGAATCAAGTATCTTGCAGGGAGGAGGTGACGTGGTATATCCAGACCCTCAAGCCCTCGGAAAGAAAATCTCTGTTTAACCCAAAGATCCTAATAATCCGCCCGCTTCTCCACGTCATAATAGCCACAAACTCCTGGTTCGTGAGCGAATACCGCTTCAATCTTACTCGGATCAACGGTTTACAACACGACGACATGTTCCCCAATTCCTGCCTCGACAGCGTCGCGCGGTACCTCCACCTTAGTCTCTATTACCACTTGAAACACCTGAAGAACAACCTCAGGGTTGTGGGGGCGAAAGGGGGTATCGGCGGCGAGGATGGCATGCTTAGTGATATCCGCAATTTAGAGGATGATATGGAAACTCTGTTCGGCAGAGGGGAGCACGAAGCCAAGTTACTAGGTTCTAGACAGACTATGGAGCAGACAAGGGCATCGGTATTACAGGCAAGACAGGTCAACTTATTGGCGAAGATTGGTACAATATTTGTGCCTCTAAACATCGCCGCTGCGGTTCTGGCCATCCCTGGTCCTTGGTATAGGCTGGTAATTTGGGTTGGATTCGCTGTAGTTAGTATTTCAGCTATTTGCTTCTTTATGCTTTGGACCAGACGCGAAGGCCCGGGTGAGGGCCTAGGTACGGAGATGCTGAAGCTGGTGAGGTTTAGCAATCGCCAACGACGTGGGGAGAGGTCCGGGGGGGAAGTTTAACGCGATGCATTAGTAACCCGTTATGTTGCCGGGTAGCGACTTACCGTCATGTAATTGGGAAGGCGCGTATACAATGGCATTGGCATTAGCAAAGAAGGAGTATCGTATGTAGAGTTTCTAGAATAGAGTCCGAGAGGGCCAATCGGGACGCTTTTCGCGACTCGGACACATCAATGCCGCGCGACCACAATACATAGGCCGCTACCAAAAGTATACTGCCCTTCTGGATTCTCATCAGCCTGCACGATATCTCGAACGGGCGAAAACTCTCTACCATCATCCGTTGATAACGCGTACAGTACAGTCTGGAGTCTTCTGGAACCAGGTGAAACAGCTGTGCTCTGCTGTCTATCGTGAGTAACCTTTACTCTTTGACCCTTGCGCGCACTGAGATGACCATAGATTGCTAACTGAAAGTTCAATTATCATCAGTGAATATGTTTGCCATACAGGTCTTGGGGGTTGGTGCGTATGGAGTGGAACGTCTGGCTATGCCTTTTCAGGGGTGGTGTACGGCACTAAATGCGCTCCTACATTCACCACTCTCACTCATGGGGGCCTAACGACCGTCCGGAGTGACGAAGATGGAGTGGTGCTCGTTACACGGGGTCAATACACTCCACCAAGGACAACGTCTCAATCCACGCAGGGATTAACACTTCAACCTACACAGACTAAAACCCAGCAGTCCACACGATCCACATTCAAGGTTAGGATCTCAGTAGGCATTCTCGTCCCCCTAGCTGTTATTGTTACCGCCGTTGTCTCGTTCTATCTCTGGCGCCGCCGCTTGCAAAAACCAGGACAGAGTGAGCCCAGTCATGGTGTATCGTACGGCGACGCCGGAGGGAGATCCGATATGGTCTCATCAGAGAAGCCTGAACTAGAGGCCGGTCACAGAGTAGCGACCGGGGGCATGGGAGGGAGCGGATCTGATAGGGGTGAGATGGAGCCACAGGTGACAGAACTTGCAAGCGTTCTGTCTACAACTGAAACGGCTACTGAACTGGCAGGCCAGCAGCTGGATGAGTCCGTGGATGGACATGGCCAGAACCGTGCAACTCCTACCGGACCTGCTGCCCAACACGAGCTTGAGAATAATGAACAGAGACAGATCACAGAATTGGATGCCACCAACCACTCAAATTTGCCGCAGGGAGGGTTCAGAGACAGTTGTGCGTTGGTTGAGGCACCATCTGACGGCGGTAATACATCATCAATCCCTTCGCAGCAGCCACCCCCCAGTGCTCCACAGCAATGGGTCGAGCCCTCAGATAAGAACGGCCAGCACCTCTTGGACGGCCGGTTAGAGTTCCTCACTCATACCCTACCTGAATCTAGCGCTAGGGCTGCAGCATCTAGGGTCAACCAAGACGCCAATTCGGCCCAATTAGAGAAACTCAGGGCTGAGGAGGCAAGACTAGAGGCGCACATATCGCGGATTCAGGACTTGGTAAGGCTTGACCAGGAGCGCCAGAAGGTGAGGGAGGAAATTCGGAGGCTCGAAGCAGAGAATAATCCGCAACAGCAATACTAAATATCACCCGACCAACACGTTTAATCATCTTCTCGAGCTACTTCCTAGTCTCAGTTCTTTCCTCTTTTTCTCGTAGTATTTGGGTGAATCAGGCCAAATACCACCTCAAGTTGCATAGAGAATCCAGCCTTCGATGGCGGCGATAAGGCTCTAGGCAACACTAAACACCAAACACAAAGGGAAGTCTTTCGCTATCAGTAGTCGACGGGAATTTCTGCGATCGCTTTCAAGCGCCGAGTGTTGCGATGAGCCAGCCGTGGGCCATGTAGAATAGGCTTGATCGAGTTGGGTCGAAAGATGCGGTAGAGGGGCACTTCAGCCGCAAGATGCGAAGGGATTTGAGACATTCGCTTCTCGTTAAGTCAGTCGAGAGCTTCCTTCCTGGCTCTGCCTTTGAGACGACCAGAAGTTGAAGGGGTGTTCGCGACAGTTACGGAGCTCTCGGCGTCGGTCCCTTTCGAAGCCCGAGTTTCGGGTTGATATCCGCACTGCTCCGCGGTATCAGGAAGCCATTGAGCAATTTGGTCTGTTTGCTTCTTGTAGAGCTGGTAGGTTTGGGTGAAGAAAGCGGATGACATCGTGCCTAGTTCCTTAGTTGAGGCGCTTGCTTGAATCAAAGGATGTGGGTGGGACGTTTGACGTGTGGCGTCTGACGTCCCTTATGGCAAAATCCCTATTTACACTGTTTGTGTGCTGAAGGCTGACCTTCAAGTACTTTTATTGGGAGGACATGTAGAGAGAATGAAAAAAGCAAGACTAGAATCTTTGCCGCCTTTGACTATATACAAAGTGCCAAGAAACTAAGCCAGGCAGTTAGGGCTCCTCACCAAGCCCTCATCGCCTCCGCCCGATTCCTTACTCCTCAGCGCCCCCTCAGCACCCCCTTTCAATACGCGCCTACTTTTCGTGTCAACACGGAGCCGATTTCAAACACGTCACAACTCACTCACAACGATCGCACAAAATCTGCAATTGCAGATTTGAAGCCTCAAGAGCGCCCCGATTTTAGCAATACTGCTAAAAAGCGATTGTTGAATTCAAAAGGCAGTTCTGTAGGGGATAACAAAGGCAGATTCTCTCGGCAGAATTATACTTCAGCGGAATGGCATCGTATTCCGCATTCAATCACCTTATTATTTACGTTTTCAATTCGAGTAGGGAGAACCTTTGACCACCCGCATTCCAATACAACTGCCACGCCACTTCAATTTTCGATTTTTATCCCTTACAGCTTTTATTCTAATCTGTCTAACCTGGTAATTCCAAACCCACAGCCCTCGCCTTGGAAGTGGATAGGTGTCGCGTCAAAAAAGCGAGCAAACGGCATCGACGCAACTTCGAGATGGCGGTCGGATCGTAACGAGTTGAGAAGGAGAGTACATTTAAATGGTACTTATTCACCCTCTAGCACCTTGTCTATAACCTATGACATTGTTTGCCTTCCTTCATGCTGGGTACAATTCTCTGAGCCACAGCGGGGATGCAGATGAAACTATTCCTTTTTCCGGATGGCGTGAGGCGGCAGGATAGATCCGCCGTGGCATCTACAAATACAGCGAACTCCACCAAACCATATTCTGGTGTTTTGAGCCTCGGTTTTTCGGTCGCAAAATGCAGTCTGGGCAGTAGTAGATTGTTAAAGAAAAGCCTCAGTTAGAGGCAGCTAAAGACTCTGGTTGAGCGACAACTAAAAGAAACCACCTCCAAATTCTAGATTGTTTGAGTGCACGGCGCCTCACGGAAGGAAAGAAACAAATGCCAGGATTTACGCCTTATCCACTCTATTTGCCAAACGTGTCATAATTATTATTTCCTTCTATTCTGCATCTTGAAATCTCGGGCTGTTGGGGGAGAAGCCGAAAAGACCCTGCAACGTCCGTGCGTTAATACTTCTTCTAGGCAACCAAGGCTTTGCGCACCGCGAGGTGGTGGGAGAATAGGCATTTACTTCGTATTCGTGAAATGAGGGTTTTGCTGTCCGCGCCTTTCTACGCTATGGATCTGCTGCAAAGCTGCCAGACCACAAAATACATCGGCTGCAACCACCCGGCATGCCAGACGAGAATCCCCTGATGGCCCAAGGATTCAAACCTTATTTACCCTCGATTCTGCGCTCACGGCAACCCAGCCGGGACGCACAACAACCACGATACCTTCGCGGTCGATGGAGGAGATACAATGCCCCATAGCACGCGTTTTGCCTGGCTGATTTGGTTGAGATGGCGGGAATAAGCGCAATGGCGGTCGACGCGACAAGAGCACAGAAGAGCCAGAGAGGATAGCTCAACGGGTGATATAATCCTGGCGTTTGTTCCCTTCCGCGAGGCCATGTGGAGTATGTCAGCTTAGCATGTCAAATAATCCGTATCCGTATCCGTATATGGCAACTGAATGATCAGGTTGCCGCTGCTCGGTCTTTGTCGCTCTTGCGATACCGTTCCCCAGCGGCCCGTGGCACAGTTTCTTCTGACTTCCTGTTCTCCCTTCTAACACTTCTCTTTCTCTCTCTCTCTCTCTCTCTCTCTCTCTCTCTCTCACTTTTGCTCCCCTCCTTCACGGACCTGCCACTCACTCTGCAGACCATTGTCTGCGTTCACTCGTTGACGGACATTGTTAATACCACATTCGCTCCTTAGGCTTCGGTCGTACGTTCTTTTCAAGACTATTTCATACTTAAATATTTTTCAAGTAATCATGCTGCGGCAGCCTCAATTATCCCTAAATATCGCCGTATTCCTCTCCTTATTTTCTGTCCTCATTAGTGCCTTCGATCTGACTACCCGCACCAATGTTGCTGTATATTGGGTATGTCGTCTTAGAGATGCCCGTCGGTGGGCATGGATGTGCTAATAGGCCACTTTTCTTTCAGGGTCAAGGCGGCGGCCAGGAGAGACTAGGCCACTACTGCCAGTCGACCAGCATTGACATTATTCCAATCGGATTCGTGAACGTTTTCCCACAGCAGGGTCCAGGAGGGTATCCTGGGTCAAACTTTGGCAATGCGTGCGGCGGTTATTACAAAATAAATGGCACGGAAACCTTGTTTCTGGAAAGTTGTCCCTTGATTGAGGCCGACATCATAGCATGCCAGTCCCTCGGGAAAAAGATCTTCATCTCCCTAGGCGGAGCAACCCCTGGAAATAACCACCTCAGTGGGGCCCAGTCCGCGGAAGACTTTGCTGACTTTCTCTGGAGCGCGTTCGGGCCCCAGGATCCCAGCTGGACCGGCCCTCGACCATTTGGGTCTGCTGTGGTTGACGGCTTTGATCTCGACATCGAGAGCGGTGCTAGCGAAGGTATCGCCGCTCTAGTTAACCGGTTGCGGGGGGTATTTTCACAGTCGCCAGACAAGACTTACTATATCTCTGGTGCTCCTCAATGTCCCATTCCTGATCCGCAACTTGGCGACGCAATCGCGAACTCGTGGTTCGACTTCATCTGGGTTCAATTCTATAATACTCATCCGTGCTCCGCTCGTGATTATATTAGTTCTGGCTCAGGCAGCAGTTTCAATTACGGCGAGTGGGTCCAGGTCATTAAGGGTTCGATGAATCCCAATGCAAAACTCTTTATTGGTCTGCCCGGCGGCCCGACAGCAGTGGAGGACCCCACGTTCTACCTTGGCCCAACCGATGTTGGAACGATTGTGGAGCACTTCATGCCGTCATATCCATCTCAGTTCGGTGGCATAATGCTCTGGGACGCAAAAAGCTCCGGAGATAACGTCGTCGCTGGCGAAGTATTCGCCGACTGCGTTAAGGCGATCTTGCTCTCTGCCCAAACCAAAATATACACGAGCACCAGCACCACGCCCATGTCCACGTATATCACGCCATCGACAGCTACAACGACAGAGCTGAGCACAACTACTAAGGCCTCGAGCACAACGACCACTAAAGACTGGGCCACAACAACCACCGAGGAGACGAGCACATCTACTAAGGCCTCGAGCACTACAACCACTAGAGCTTCGACCACAACTACTATAGCCTGGAGCACAGTAACCACTAAAGACTGGACCACAACAACCACCGAGGAGCCGAGCACAACTACTAAGGATGGGAACTGGACCACCAAAACATCGAGCACAACGACCACCAAAGACTGGGCCACAACAACTATTGAGGAGCTGAGCACGGATACTGAGGATTGGAGCTGGACTACTGAGGCTTCGGCGACAACGACTACTGTTGGCTCGGCTACAACAACTACGGAGGAATCAAGCTCAGCTCCGTCCACTTACTCATATTCCACAATTCACTCGGCCGTCTACATCACTACCGTGGTGACTAGTAAGTGCCCCCCCCCTTACTATCGATTAAGTCCGACCTACTCGAGCACCAATGCTAAAGAGTGGCCCCCATAGCTGAATACGTTGACATCTGTCCTACGGGCTTAACGACTATCACGGAAACCTATACCACCCTCATCTGTCCAACCGCAACCACGACTCCTGTCATTCCAGAAGGCTGGACGACAGTGGTGACCGTTTGCAGCCACTGCTATCCAACACCTACGGTCGTCACCCTGACCCTGCCGCAAACTAAGGTTGCCACCGAGACTCCCATGGATTACGCGACACCCTCCTATGCAGTCCCCACCCTCGCACTTAAACCAGGCTCAGGCTCATCGACAGGAATAGCTCCTATCATGACACCCATATCGAAATTTGCAACCAGCACCAAGACCAGCATTCCCGTCAACGGGGGTCCCTCACTGTCGTTGCCAAAGGCACCGGTTGCTCAGACCATCACACAAGTCCCACCAGCACCCTGCTATGGTCCCAACTGCCCTGCGAGCCCTAGCTCCGTTGGCAAGAACGGGACAAGTGTGTATGTTGATAGTTCTGGGACTGCGGGACCTAGCAATCCGTACGATGGTGCGGTTCCAAAACCGTTTACGGGGGCTGCGATGAAGATGAGTGTTGATATGTTGGGTGCGGTAGTGATGGGTGCTGTTGGATTTGTGTTGACGCTTTAAAATAATTGTTGAGCCATGTGTTGAGATTTTAATGGGGACTTTATGTCGGAAGAGAAGAGAGGTATCGGATTACTAGAAACGGTTTGAACACAAGCCGCTGATCGACATCTATAGATGTACTGGGGCAATTTATACATATAATTCTACATATAGTTCTATACCCAATACAACCTAGATCTTAGGCTCCAGCACAGGAAGCTTTACATGTTGACGCAAGAATCTGCTCTGTTCCGGTTGCATGAGGCGCCACAGCCACTAGCAGACTTTGGATGCGCCCAAGCGAAAAAGCCCATCCTTGTGGCAAAGCGCATTGCAGTTGTAACGATAGGATCAAAGGCTCGAAAGGCAGGAAGGATAAGAAGGGGGGCAAGACCAACTCCCGCCGCGGAAGCCGTACCATCCGACGTCTACTCAGGAGAGTCTATTACGCTGGAATAGATGCATTAGGATGCCAGAACGAATGCAAGCACTCTAATGCTTGAATGACTGCATCCGCTCGACTTAAAGCATGCAGGTCCGAAAGCATGCCCGCTGGTATGCAGATCCATTACTTAGGCGGAGTGGCGTTGTATTCCGCGTTCAATTACCCCGCTGTTTTTATATTTAATTCAAGCATGAGAGCCGCTATTCTTATGATACTTTAATTAATCTAATTCTATGCTTCTTACTATACAAGACATCACTAATACAACTAATACAACAATACATCAGGCTCGTTGCAGGTGAGCCCTACCGATCCCCATCCCTAGTCATCTTTCCTATCCCGGTGCCAATTTGCTGCTTTCATCCTCAAAGAAATCCTCCCGCTTGATACCGCTACGTTCACACATTCCCCGGAAAATCGAGCCAGCTTGGTCGTATAGATTTAGTGGAGTATCAAGCTCCACAATTCGCCCTGCGTCCATTACGCAGATACGATCATAGTGGAAAATAGTGCGTAGACGATGCGCAATACATAGCAGCGTTTTACCCTTAAATCCCATGGCAATTGTACGTTGGATCCTCCGGTCGGTTTCCATGTCCACTGAGCTCGTTGCTTCGTCGCAAACAATGATCTGACTACCGCGAACCAGCGCGCGTGCTAACGCCACCAGCTGGCGCTGGCCAAGACTGAAATTCAAGCCCTCCTCTTCAACGGCGGCGTCAAGGTGTATCCGTCCGGCGGACTTGTCATCTAGGGTAGCGTCCTCGGCGACCAAATAGCTCTGTCGTAGAGCGGACCATAGTTCCAGGTCAGTATGCTCGCCGAAGGGGTCGATATTAGACCGGATGGTACCCCGGAATAGTGTAGGGTCCTGTGGAATGATCGACAAACGGGAGCGGAGGTCGTGAAGGCCAACAGTACCTATGTTAACACCATCGATAGTAATAGAACCATGTGAAAGTTCGACAAGCCGGAATAGGGTGGACATGATGCTGGATTTCCCAGCGCCTGTCCGGCCGACTATCCCGATCCGCTCGCCTCCTTTAACATGCAGGCTTACCCCCCGAAGAACAAGAGGCAGACCTTCTCTGTACTTCATCTGCACGTCCGAGAACACGATCTCCCCCTTTTCTGGCCAAGAAGGACGAACTGTCCCGAGGTGTAAGGGCGCCTCTTCCTCCAGCTGGGTACCATAGTAGTGAATGCGCTCCGTAGAGTTCATGGCATTTTCCACCTCAGCGAGCTGTCTAACCGTAAATTGAATTATCTGTACAATAGACAACATATACGATAGGACTAGGCCGCTGATGCTAGGCGGGACACTGAACCTCGACGTGACAACAAGGATTCCAGTAGTCATAACGAGCATATTGCCAATAGCATCGAGTCGCACAGTGAGCCATCTCTGATTGGCAAATGTCAGGAAGTAGGCCGCGTCCATCTCATCAATAGCATTCCGGAGGTTCCGGGTAAAACGATCCTGTAAACCATAGGCCCGGATGCAAGCCGTGCCAAGCAACGCTTCCCCAAACCGGGCAAACACGTTAGAGCGCAATACGGATTCATGCCGTTTAACTTCACGCGCCGAAGCCCGATAGTAGCTGGCAGAGTAGATGAATACCAGGAACAGGGGGACAAGAGCAACAGCAAACTGTGTATCTCTTAGTTGTAGTTTCCTACTCCCAACGCCATTAGAGTACTCACATAGGGGAAGTAGACGGTGATCAGAATGAAGACGGCTATGATCACTAGAGAAGGGTTAGCAACACTTTGCAAGGTGGATGTAAGAACATACTGGACAACGATAGGAGGTACATCCGTATTGCATCTGTCAAATTATTATCCATGGTATCAGCGTCCTTTGAGAACCTGTTTGTAATACGGCCAAGTGGCGTTGTATCAAAGAACGACATGGGAGCACGCAAAGTGCGCCTCATCGCACGGTGAAGCATAGCCTTGCTTGCAGTCGTACCGGCTATCGTGAGGGTAATAGAGAACCAGAATATGAGAAGCGCTTGAACCACACTCAACCCCACATATCCGCCGATCTTGACAGAGGTTAGCTTTCCAATCCCAGTAACAGACACTGTAGCAGCATACATACATATTGACCCGTAGACAAACGCCATTTACCCGCGGACCACCACGAGAGCCACAAGCCCGTCACGATGTTGCCGGCCTGCGAGATGATCAACAGCGCAAGCGCTAAGGGAGCGTTCAGAATGTTGCCAGATGCAGAGATGTATGCCCCATAAACACTCCATGGCACACTAGATACGGCCCGTTCCTCAACCTGCATCAGCGCGCCCCCATTTTTCTTTGGCTCCGGGGAGCCTTTTAGGTAGTCGTCAATCTTGTCACCATCAGGGCCCTTCTCCTCCCCTTTCTCTTCCTGCGATATCCTGGCCATCATGGTTGAAAAGGCTTCATTATGAGTAATCAGGTTCTTGAAAGTGTCTATAGCCACGATCTCACCCTCTTCTAGCCAGATAATTCTGTCACACCGGCTAAGGACATGAAGCTGGTTTGTTGCCAGGATCCGGCACTTGTCTTTTAGGAGCCCACATATCGCATGATCAAAAATGTGACGACCGACATGTGCATCCACAGCGGAAAGAGGGTCATCTAAGAGAACGATATCAGCACCAAAATATATTGCTCTCGCGATATTCAACCGCTGCCTCTGACCCCCCGAGACCGTAATTCCGCGCTCGCCGATCTCCGTAAGGTCACCATCAGCCAGGACCTCAATATCCGGTCGAAGAGCACAAGCGTCGAGAACATTAAGGTACCATTCGGCATCATAAGGTCTCCCAAAAAGTATGTTGTCTTTGATAGTTGCATTCTGAATCCAAGCATATTGGGGACAGAAGCTTCGAGGTGCTCCCATTGTCATTCGCCCGTTCGTCATACGCATGTCGCCCGCAAGGGCAGCCAGAAGCGAGCTCTTGCCAGACCCAACCCCGCCAATAACAGCTATAAGCTCTTTCCGACCAATAGAGAAACCCAGGTCGCTAAGCTTGAACGGCTCCTGCTCGGCGAGCAGAGGAGAGCTGGCTGTGCGGTCATTCGTTCGCGGAACCGGACCCCCCTCGCTCATTGCTGCCTCTCGGCCACGGCTAGATTCTGGTGCCTCTGGTGCATCAGGGACAGTCGTTCTCTCCCACGTAAACGAAGCACCTTTCATTTCCACAGCATTTTTTCCCTCAAAGTCCCAGATTGTTTCGTCTTTGGTTTCCTCGGCGGATAGGTATTCCTGGATGCGGCAAATTGAAGACCACGCATCAACGGCCTGACCGATAACCCATGGCAGGACGCTAAGAGGCGTCCTAAGAGCGTTGAAAAGGGCCAACGACGAGAATATTAGCGCCGGGTCGAGGGAGTGCTTCGTTAGGGAATATGTGATGAAAGCGAGCATCGATGCAAAAATGGGGAGCGACTTCATAAAATCGTCAGATGCGTTTCAATTTCCAACTTTGGAGGGTAACACAAACCATAGAAACAGCGTTTATAGCACTCCGAATTGCCAAGAGTATCCGGATCGCCCAAATTTCCCCCTTCCGAATGTCGCTCAACCTTTTGAGGAAGCTATCCTCCCAACCAAAGTACTTGACGAACCGAACACCCTGCAGGATTTCCTGCGTTAAGCTAACCCGCTGGTCGGTTATCCTGTTAATCCAGTCACGCCGGGCGAACATCTCATGGACAGCCTTAGTCATGATAGGTGCTCCGATAAGGAGGAGGATAAAGCCGGCCAGGGCACTGTAAGTCAGGTTTACCAGCAAAAGAATTAGAATTGCGATGATCGAGACTGGCGCAGTCCAAATAAAGTGAAGAAATCCCAAGCATTGGTCGATCCGATTGGTGTCTGTCGCCATGAGGTTGATGACCCTCCCATTTGACCAGCCTACGCCATCGTGATCGTCAACGTCCCCACGCAGCTTTCCACCTCTGTCATCCTTCTCACTTGCCTTAACGCCCTCAGATGGGGGTCTCTTCTCAGCGTCGCTTCCACCGGCCTTCGCACGACCCGATATCCTCAGAGATTTCTCAAATATCACTGAAATCAGGGCCGCTCTACATTGCCCGCCCACTATCATCCCTCTGTAATTGAATTGGCTGTTCGCTATGCTCTGCAAGAACTGCATCAAAGTAATCCCGAAAGCGAGCGCTAAGCCCTTCCAAATATGTGGAGTGCGCGGACTTCGACCCGCGTAATAGGCGTCGGTTGCGAACTGGATTAGATAGCGAAGTGCGAATGGAGAGAAAGCTCCGAATATGTCCCCCCAAAGACGGCAGATGCCCCCGATCCAAAACTCGAACTTAAACGTTTCGTGCATGGCCCATATCAGAGGATATTTGTCACCCCTAGCAAGCCCTTTCTGGAATAATGATTGGAGCTTTGCGGACATTGCGTCGACTCTTCTATCGGGGTTCACAAGCCAGATGTCGTTCGGCTCGAGGGGACGCCGATAGCCAACCTACAGAAACGCACCGTTAGCAGTCTAATACCGTACTAGAGCAACCATGTGCTATAGACTAACCTTCATGAGCGGAGCGATCCACTGAAAGGTAAGCGCACTGAGGATTGATGCCTTGTATTCCCGCGAGACACGGCGTTCCTCTGGAACTGGAGGTCTAGGCCCCCAATCCAGTGGATTCAACCTTCTATACCATTTCCTCTCGGGACCGTCTTCCACAATAAGACCCGTCCGCTCATTAAAGGTCATTGAGAAGCGGACTGTCGGCTGATTTATAGGGCTGGTAGGATCAATGAGGCCATAGTCGTTCTCGTCTGGGTCCGGTAGCACAGCTAGGCCGGCAAGATCTGCCTTCCCAGCTGCTGTTGGATATAAAAATTTCTCCATCGCGTGGCGCGGCCTCGACACGATCTAAGGGGGCCCAGTTGCGCGGGCCAGAGTATAGAGAAATGCCAAGATCAGACAGCAGCCCAGTGCAGTCGCTGTCGCTGCCGTTGCCGCTGTCGCTGTCGTCGCCGTCGCAGGAACTCCGTCTTTCGATCGGACGGGATCGTAGCCAAGAACCCTCGTACTAGATTAAACCGTATCGCCGAGAAGACACGGCCAAGGAGGATCGCGGCCAGGAAGGAGGGACAAGGCCAAGTTAAAGTATATGCGAGTGCAGTAGGCGAAGCGAACGGCTGGCCAATGCCGAGCGCAGACAGATGCACTAGTTGCAGTAGTGGTGAACTTGCTCGGAATCAGCCACATCCGAACAGGAAGTCGCCCGCGAGTGGCAGAGAGCGGCAGAGAGTGGCAAAGAGTGGCAGAGAGAGAGCGGCAGAGCAGAGCAGCAGAGCAGAGCAGATCCACCAGCCACTCGGTATCAGCCATATCCGAATCATCAGAGGCAGTGCGGTTGAGACGATCCGGAGCTGCAACAACACGATAACCACTCGTCGCAACGACTCAAAACCCAGTGGAGATGCTAACCGTACGTCGAGGAATAAGTTATCACCAAAAAAAAAGATAATCTCATACCGCATTAACCGCGTGTTCGAAGACCCCTCAACCATCCGGCTATGCATACTCTCGACGTATGTATCCATCCCATTCTCTCCACGCCTAGCCGGTCCTACTCTTCCTGAACAGCTTTTCCGGCCTCTGCGACAAGTCCTGGGTTGGTGTTCACGATGGCTTAATTCGTTGTTTTTCACTCAGAACTCGTCCATACTTTTTTTCGATTGGGTTGACCAAAGTTAGGCGATCGACCGTCCCGTTCTCAATGTGACCACCAATACTTTTAAACCCTACTCTATCCTTGATAATCCCTCCATGCGTGCCAGCAACACCGGGTGGCCCATGACCCTCCGAACACTTTTAGATCACCTGCTGGTGCTATATATTTTACGCCACTTAGGCCCAACCTGCAACTATTCTCCTTTGAGTCTTTCCGTAATTATTGGCAGTGGTATAGGCGATGCCTGGAAGTTCCATTCCATCGTGTTTAGGGAAGCTCGGTGTTTAGCTCTTTTGATGCTTTGATGTTTGATGTTTGGTTTGCTGCGGGCGCGGGCGTTGTTGAATAAGTGGGAGTCGGTGGGCACTTGAGAGTCAGTGTCAGGATAATTTTTTTATATTTAATAATGGAATCAGGATTGGCGGATATGCACAACTCTCCACATCTACAAGACGCCTCCTGGCGAAGCGGTCCTCGTGTCAACAACGATGGCATTAAAACCCTCAATATAGGGTACCGCTATTGGTAGAGCCGCTAGATCGTTGCTAAAGTCAGATTAGTTTTCAAGTTTTGGGTCAGACTCCTCGCTTTCTCCAAATTAGCTCCTGGGCAGCCTTTACCTGGTCCCTGAAGTGAGGACCAAGATTGGCTAAGGCTGGAGTCCGCGTCAAGGCATTTAGATGAGCTTGTTTGGGTTTTCAGCTGGTCAGAGTTTCGCTCTCCCGCCCCAAACTGCCAAAGAGTGTTACTGCCAAAGTCGCGGCGAGAGTTGAGGGTCCCTCGCCGCTTTTATTGGAATTGGGAATAATCCGCTGAGGCTTGAGTCGTGATGGGTTATATGCTCTACTCCGCAGTTAAAAGCAGCAATAATCCAGCTACGTGGCTTAGATGGAAAAGGACGCATTGAGTTAAGAAAACCCTGGTAATTAATTTATTTATTGTAAGAGCTACCAACTAACGGTTACTCAAGATTTTCTGATAAAGCTTAGAAGAAAAAAAAGGCTTGACTACCGTAACCACAACATATAAGTTCGCCATAGGCTTACCCGCGGTTTCGACTCCGTTATCTCATCAACCCCTAATAGTCTGACAGCCTAGGGAGTTGCTATGCCTGTGCTCTCGTTCGCGCCTAGGGCGTTGGCGCGAAATCATAGCAACCGCTTTCTAGCGTTCGCTAGGGGGCTGCATATTCGGACCAAGGTCCATTACAAGCATACACATAGCCAATCTTATTGAACTCATATCCAAGAATATTTAGATAAAAAGAGTCCCCATTTCGCGGTATGCTGACCTCAGCGTAGGCTTCAGAAAAGCTTAGAGTATGGTGTTGCTACTACAAGTAGGCTACGAGTGCCGAGGAAACAGAAATAATTGAATCGACCCTAACTAAGAGAACCGCGCACCCAGGAGTCCTCATATGCCCCTAGGTACCAAAAGAGAGACTGAGGACGAGGCCGGAACCAGCGGTTCCCGAGCCATAGATACAGACCCATCGGACCCCATGACATAGGGAGCTATATGGCCCGGCATTAAATATACATACCCCTGAGCGGGGAGATCTGTTGTAGGTATGGCCACGCAGCAGGAACGAATGCATTGAATTGATCGTAAAAGTGCTGCAAGCGGCAGAAAACTATATAGATTCGCCCGCCAGGGGCTCCCTAATCTCAGGGGCTGCGGCACGGAATTTCCGTCTCAGGGGTAGCTGAGTCGCATACTGCAACAAGATCAGAGGCAATGCCCTACAACAGCTGCAGGACCAAGTGCGCAAAAGTGGCTCAGAGGGCAGGGAGAAGGATCTAATCTACCCGCAGCTCCTACTCCTTGTTCGTAAGTAGGGCCACAGACTTAATAGGCGTATTGGGGAGAAAAATAGCAATGGTAGCTACAAGGCAGTCATTTAGCGACTATCTTCACTTCTTGAGTAATTGGCTCCTCCGATCCTGGATCCTCCCCTCCTCCTACTCGAGCTGGCGAATCTCGACCTCTTCTGCCGTGAGGGGTGTTTGTGCCGGCTTAGAGGCGTCCGCCGATCCTGAGGCTAGGGGTACGGTAGTTTGAGGCGTGCTGGGTGCTTCGAGGGGGATTGGTTGGGAGCCATACTGGCGGAGGAAGGCTGAGGAGCCGGATCGGAGGTTTGGAAAGTGGACGCTAAAGCCGCTGGTCTTTCCGTGAGGGTGTTGCTCGATGAGTGGGTAGCAGAACGTCGTTGTGGAAGTGGTGCATATTCGCTGTAGTCTTCGTAGCTGGAGATGGGCTGGGAGCCATGCTATTGTCTAGGTTCCAGTTGCGGCTCTGTGCTGATTTCTTTGTTTTCCGGCGGTCAAGGATATCCACCTAGCTCAGCAGTGTGGCCGGCAGGGGGGAGGTGGATGGCCCGGGCTTGCTTGATCCATCGAGTTTCGTGTGTGCTTTCTCAGAGCTAGTGCTCAGCTCATATTTCTCACCGTCACGGCCGATCTCATGGCGTGAAGCTGCAGTTGGCGTGGTTGCCCCATCGAGTTCTGAGTGCACCCTCTATTGTTTGGATTGGCGCATCGAGCTCAGGATGCATTTTCTCAATATCCGGACTCAACCCGCTGACAACAGCCTGTCCAGCCGCACCACTATTATCCGAGGCATCAAGCTCCCGTCGTGCCACCTTCGAACCTGGGTTCATTTCGCTGATTTGCTTATTTTCTAGATCCGATCTTTCAAGAGCGGCTGGGGATACATCCTTCGTCTCCTTCAGGGGTTTCCTTCGATACCGGAGGATGAAAAGTATCGCTCCTACCATGAAGAGGGCAGCTAATGCGCATCCAACCCCAATGCCTCTTTCGCCCCTGCGCTTAAGGTTTTGCTTGGACCGTTGGGCGAGGGAGTTGCCAACAGAGATGGAGGAATTGATGAGATGGCGCCTGTGGGAAATAAGGTGAGGTCATTCTGCGCATAGAAAACAACATAAGGAGGCTCTTCATGCAAAACCGCAGAAGTGACGAGCTGGCTGGGATTTGAAGTCATAGCCATATTAGCTTCCACTTGCTTGGCCGAGGCAGACTTAGCGGAACTCGTGCACCAGGGGAGCGGGTTGTCCCGGGGCAGTCAAGCTTCGCAGTCAACTGCAGAAAGATGAATTTGGCTGACCTGGAGATTTGGCCCACAATGCACTATATTCTAAAATGGCAGCGAGCATTCGCATATGCTCACTGCTATTTTGAGAAAGACATATTCATGTTGGAAAGGTATTGAAATACCACTAGATGCTGTAGTAGAGTACTGAATATATAGCTAATGGCGGATAAGGAAAGGCTGGTAATGACAAGAGTCTCGGCGAGGGTACAGGCAATTCAGGATATTCAGAGGGTTCGGGAGACACCAGCGGTCATACCCACTCCAGGGAGGCACACTAGAAGCCACAGGGCAACAGAACAAATCGCAAACCAGTTACAGAGGGATGTTATTAAATGAATGTAATTAGTTTTCTATTATTTATATTATTCTATGCCTTACTTACATTGTTTGAATGCTCCGTTGTGGTGGTGCGGACCTCCAGGGCAGCCGAATTCGAATCTCTGTAGTCGACTGCGAAACTCGGTGGCAGGGAACTACAATTCCAGACTTTAGGCCTGCATCTCTTTTCCTATACTTCCTGCTGGAGGTGGCGACTCGGCATTGTTGCCACGGCGTCAAGATCACAGAAAAGGGGTTGGTGATGGCGAAGTCATCGCCCATCTGATGTGTATTTAATGCGGGCTTAACCCGCGCCCAATTCAAGTCTATCGGCCGCCCCAGAATATTGCAACACTTTCACTTTGTGATGGCCCTCCTACGATGTCGAGCCTACAGGCGACCCGGCTGGGAGAATGCCTTGGAAAATTTGAGGTCTAAGTATCCCTGGCCCACACCTGGTGCCTACCCCCAGTCCACTATGCTACTTGCCCTAGCAGAGGTTATTGGTGATGCTGGTGATGCTGGTGAGACGTATCTGAGGAATTGGCTCGTGAATATAAATTTGGACAGCCAACAGAGCTCGCCGCAGACGAGGAAGCGGAGATTGTAGGAAGGGTTGTGGAGTGTTTTGATGAAGGATAGGGGGATGGCAGTAAGGAGATAGAAGATGAATGGAAGTGGGGAGAGAAGGGCAATGGGAATGATGAAGAGGAAGAGAACGATGGAATGAAGGGAGACGATGACGAGGAGGGCACCAGGGAGTTGCCACATGGAAATGAGAGCTATTGACGGCGAGATGCTGGTAAAGGAAATCAACGACACGGCGCTACAGGGGAGTTTTGTGAGATCGATCTCTTGATAGTACACAGTAGTGGGATCTTCCAAGCATAGCCTAGGCGTAATCAGCCGACTAGCCAGATCGGTTCCGGATGCCCCATGTTCAAGCGCGGAACAGATGTGCATAGACTCGGGCAGCTGAATGAGTTAAGGGTATAGGCGCTGTTCGCAACGCCATTAGCACTAGGAAGTACGATTTTATTTGGCGTAGGCTAATTGCATTACCTCGTGCAACATGTAGCTGTCACAGAGTAGCCGGTCTGTAAAATCCTTACTAAGGAATAGGTTGCAGTTGTCGTACCACTAAGACACACGCCGGGACTCCAACGGATGTTCATAACCCTGCCTGGGGGATAACAGGCAGGACCAAATATAGTCCCACATAATCACGCATCAATCGTTTTGTCGCCGTCGGCTCTAGTGGGTGAAATGTCCATGATGTAGTACAACTGGCTGGCCGTGTGAACAGTGTGGTAAGCGGTAGGGTGTTCTCCCGTATACGCTGATATCGCCGTGAGTTGCGCCATGGCTCGTAGTAGTAATTACCAGGCGGGCGCAAATTATAGAAGGAGCGTCATATGAAAGAGGGGAATGGTTGCATTCAGTGCGCATCGAAGCTCGTATTAATCATGCGGTCACGCGCAAAATCCGCCGCCAAGTAAAGCGGGAACGAGGTACTGCAGTTATGTGTGTACCACCGTAGGGTGGTAGGCCGGTGCAGCTCCCTAGCGCTTATATTGCGACCTCCACGCGGGAATTTGCGCCCGCCTAGTAATTACCACTACGAGCCATGGCGCAACTCACGGCGATAGCAGCGTGCTTCGGGCGGTTTGGCAGCGAAAACGTCCGAGCACTTCCCGCATACACTGTACCTTGAGAACAGCCAATGAACAGTTCCAATCTTTCGCTGAAAACGCCACGCCCCCACTTCGCAAGGCAGATATCTACTACCCCGACACCACCGAGAATACGCTACATTGGGGTGCGGAAAGTCTTCACACCCCTGCGAATTGCTCTCGGCCTAAGCCAAAGCCAGGGGCGTGAAAGCTTTCCGCACCCTAGGCTGCACTGCCACTCGCCGATTTTATAAGTACAAGGCTAGCCCCGGGTTTGGGAGAAAAGCTATATCAATCTTCTTTTTGGTTACTGTGGAGCAAGCTGTCCGCTGTTGCTGTTGCACTCCTCTGCCGTCCTCATCCTCCATTTGGAGCAGTCATGTCTGGCGCAGTCGTGGGAGACCCTAGCATAACAACCGAGAAGCTGCAAAGCCTACCGCCTCGCTCCGAACACACTCTAGAAGGCGGCTCCGGAGATCTCCCAGCACATTCAAACGAGCCTCAAGCGCAGGCCTCTATGCGCTCTAATTCCCCCAAGACGGCATTAGCAAAATCACAAATAGCGCCAGTCGAGATACGACTCCTGAATACTGAGCCTTCACCACAGATAAGTAATAACCGGTGGAAGCCTCGTCAAATCCGTCAGTGGAAGTCCCCGCTCGCGATGCTAACCTTTTGCGTTATTGGCTTGGGAATGAGCACTGGACATTGTGTCTTCTATCCTAAGCTTAATGGTGTTATGGTGGGCAATTCAAACAATCAAGAACGTAATATAAGGCAAGCACCACCCCTATCCCCGACATCGCTGCTTTTGCAGAGAACAGAGTTACCCCCGTTCAGAATAGCTAACGCTTCCATGTTAAGATTCGGCACTGCTTTCGCCTTCTTGTCTCAGATAGCTCTTACGGCAAGTGTGTGGCTCTCTTACACGCAATGGCTATGGAGATCGGTAAAAACGGTGGAGATGTCTGTCAAGGGCCTCAACGCAGCTTTTGGCGCCGACACTTCTGTCTTTTCCTTGCTGAATGTTGAAATGCTCCGGAAATTTAAGATAGGGTCTGTGATGGCACTATTTGCCTGGTAAGGTCTTGGATATCACGAGATCGAGTGCACCAAGTTTACTTACAAATATGGAGGTGTCTCATGCTTCCTCCTTTCTTCACGCCAGCCACTCTATTCATCTATCCCAGCACGAACATGGTCGAGGTCGAGCAATCAGTGCCATATCTGGCCATTGCGGACAGCAATTCCAGTCATAAGTTCGCGTATTCTCCACCTTATAATAACGAAACCAAATCCGCGGATGATGGCAGCAGAACTTTCAATGGACCAAGGACTATCCTTACCCTGATCTCTACGGCAACAGCTTCTCTCGGTCAGATCCTCCCAATAAACGCGCCATACAACCACTCGACGTACTCGGTTCGGTTCTTTGGGCCGGTTGTTCGGTGTGATATGGCGAACTCGTCCGCTGCAGCACGCATGGATAACCTGCTCCAAGCCAAGATGGCCACTTCCCCCGGTATAGCTAAAGAAACGGTTAATGTGTATTATGCCTTTGTTCCCGCATTCAATACCACCGGGGAGTTGATAGCACTATCAAAACCGCGGTTGCAGTCACCCTCTAACGCTACCAACCAATTGTGGATGACCTTCTTGAGATACGCTATCGATCCGGGTGGAAATCGCATCAAAGAGCGACGCTACCAAGTCTGCCAGCTCTATAATGCTAGTTATGACCTTAAGCTTGAGTGGGATCGTGGTTTTCAAAACGCCACAGGCTCATATGGGGTTCTAGAAGAAGTGCGCTTCCCCAACGACAAATCAGACGTAGTATCCGACTTGCCCCAACACTCGTACTCGGCATTCATGTGGGCTCTGACGGATCTATTGGTTGGTGCATTCAGTTGGTTCGTAGAGTCAAATCAATCCCAGTTCGGCGCCATTGATACGACAGTACCGCGCACCAGCCTTCTCGGTAGCTCAGACCTAGATGTGTTTTTCGACTTGAACAAGAACAATGAGGACAGTGACGAGACTCAGCTGTCAGATCAAAGGCTACAAGACAAAGCCTTGGCGAAAAACCGTACGCTGGGCGTTTTGATTGAGGAGCTGAGCTTCAATATGACTGTCAGCCTGATGCATAATGAGCTTCTCAAGTAAGGGGCATCTCTAGTTCTACTGTCTGTTTTATTTAGTTAGCATGGATCCATGAACTGACGGCAATCTACCAGTCACAATACTACTGCCAAGGTCACTCGGTGGGACTCCGTGAATCGCTATGGATATAACCCCTATGGCCTCTTCATTCCATACGCCCTCGCAAACCTCTTTACCCTCATCACTGTCCTTCTTGGTATCGTCTCTTATTCCCATAACGGCGTTCTCCCTGATAAGAAATTCCAGGATATTGTCAGTGCGGCGGAAGATCCACGTATCATCCACGTCGCTAGAGACCGGAGGAAGTCTATGACGGCAGAGCGTGTTGAGGGACGACTGGTTTTGCGGCCTGGTATGGATCGCTGACAAGTGAGATTGTTGAGGGGGTGGATTGAAAAGCGTTACGGTAGTTGTTCGATGAACAGTCGGGGTTCGGTGTGCCGTTGCGGGGGAAGGAGATGTGTGAATGGCGTTTCAGCTTGGAGCGAGCTGATTTTGCCGCGCAAATCTATTGTACATCCCCCCCTTTTCATCATCCTTTTGTGGCTAGCTGGCTGCACCACAAGCGATGCGAGGGTTACTATATGTATATAAACCTAAAACGATGATGCGTGGGACGCCATTGGGCTAACTTGTTTCTTTTCCTGGCTGGCAAAATAACATATCCTTTTACTTAGTGGGACTCCAGAAAGAGAAGGGAGAGGACGGATATTCTACGGACATTTGCTAGCATACCAGGAAAGAAAATTTTGTTTACTAACATACCATGGTTTTGCGTTTTTATTACCTGCTTACCACAATTCTACTACGAGCCGGATATGCATTGCATATTCCTACAAAAGCTGTTTCAACCACAATCTTTTTATCCTTTTTCCTCTACAAGTATTTATACTATCCCATCTACCTAATAAGGCGCCTGTTACACCTATCCCGCAGCCCTTGAGTGCTGAGATTAGGTCTCTTGAAGCTACACCTCTAGCAATTTTTTATGGAACAAGGAGAATCCTATATTGCTCCTCATGCCGATCGGGCACTTTATATCATTACTTATTACGACACCCCCTACAGGTTGGGCATTGAGGAGGCAAAAGTGTAACCGGCGGGTAGAGGGATGGTGAATTAGAATGAGAGCAAGCCTCATGACTAAAGCTACCCCCCCGCCCAAGCTTACGACTAAGAGCTAGCTAGTATTAATACTCATAAGGGCTTATACGTAGGCATAGAAATACCCTCCGCGATGCTTTTACCGGTTACTTATGATATTATTTCGGGTGTGTCTATTTTATTTTCTTCCAGATATCGATATCTATAAGATACTGTTATATAAATCCTACATCTCTATCACGTCTAGGATAATTCTTTTTTTAAAAATTGGGAGTTATATGCTATTTTTCAAGGGGATCGATATTTCGGTAAAACGCAAGAAAGATAATCAAACTTCTCCGTTTTCCAAGGCCAGCATATCACCCCTAATAGTATACCCACTGCATCGATAGTCATTAGGGAGATAAAGAATACGATGACTATTCCATGTCACCCACCGGCAGTCCTATCTAAGGAAAATAACGACTGATATTGGCTATGATTATGATGTGATGAGGAAAGTCTGAGTTGAATTTGTTCTCGACCCAAGTCCGATTTCGACCCATTCGTACTGAATGATAGACTACCAATATCGTATTCAGTGGTAAATTGCTGGAGTGGCTCCCTTGTCTCTACATCCCAGAGCTTGACTATACGGTCGCTCTACCCGGAGGCGAGAAAGTGGCTGTCCAGTTAAAATGACTTATCACTATTTCTAGAAGGCCTCCATCTGCTACTTCTTTAAAAATGACGATGCCAATCGACAAAGCGGTACGAATTCTCTATGCGCTATACTACATTAGCTATTCACACAGGAGCCGCCACTCCTCAAACATGCTATACCTTATTATAAGAGCAACGGAAGTCTTCTCCGCAACATGTTCAGCACATTATAGGATATTCTAAAGGAAGCTGCTGCAAACCCTGAAGCTGATGAAGTCATATGCGTCTTAGATGCCCTCGATGAATGTGAAAAATCGGCGTTGGGGGTTCTTATTGATTTACTAGGGAAATTCTATTCAGATTCAGGCGGGTGACGATGAACAAGAGGTTGAAGATTTCAAATTACGAGTCGACTGTACTGTGATATCGAACGCGCTTTCGATAGTACGATTAAGGATTCAACTTCTATCAATTTGAACGGTGAGGAGAAGGAGTCAGAAGAGATCAGTAAAGAAATTTACTTGGTTTTACGTCCGAAAAGCAAGAATAGGGGTTCTATCCTAGCAGCCCGTTTCTATTAGCAATGGAGACGAGTTGATACTCAGCCTCCTAGGGCTAAAACCCACGGAGCAAACCCTAATGGTAGGTTCCGGGCTGCCTCCGGAAACTGCCGTTTCCAACGGGGGTTTATGCAACTGCAAGGCTGCAAGGCTGCAAGGCTGCAAGGCTGGGTTATCCCCCCAAATCTTTGACTCCGTAGCCTTGTCCCCTAAATAATACGGCACGAGGCCCGTATTTCCAATTAGTTGGTGAGCGTTTGCTGTGCGTGGGGGAACCGCCCCTAGCGGCAGAATACTTGTGGTAGCTATTAAGCTGAACCACCCGTCCCAATCCCAATGCGGCCTCATATTCCGCGGGCGATGGGGCGTCAACAAACATGCAAGCGGGACGGGCGCATGGACACGAATCAGTCCCGCAGTAGGATATCAAATACTTCTCACAGCCTCGTTGGGCTCATTCTAGGATATAGATAGTCTGGCGTGGGCGTGTAGGGATTCTGTGTTCCTCTGCCCCCCTCTCGTTGTTGCACCACCATAAAGGCCGTCCGGGGAAGAGCATCGTGTTTCTCTGCCTGCTCCGTACTTGGTTACACAACGCCTGGGGAAAAGACACGGGAGAATAACAGGCGAAACGAATTGAGATGTGTGCGGTCTCGCTACGCCGCCTGCTCCTCTGGTGCCTCCTCCTTGGCCTCGCGACGGCCGCAGAATTCGAGCTCGTCAACCCCGACGAAGTGCCCTTGCAATATCGGGACTACAATCAGCGGGACAACTTCTGCAGGCTATGGACTCACCGGAGTGAGTCTGCGATCTTTAGTTTTTCTGCCCTTTGTCTTTTGTCTATTGCTTATTCTCTTTCTCTTATTTTTGGTTCGAGTGGCCATGGAACCACGTGACTTGCTAATACAGTACTTGGGTCAAGGCATACTAATAGGGGATTATATTGTTATTGACGGAGGTTGTACGGTATACCAAGTTCTACCTTCTGGCTCTGATCCTCTGCATGTCGTGGAACTAAGTGTGCCCCCGTCTTTCCCTTGGTCAGCCCTTCGAAGCTGCCGACAACGAGGCTAATCAGAGCTAGATGGCTACACCCTCGTCGTTGACATTTCGTCGTCGTTCTCTGCAGGCGGTAGCCTTCGCCTTTCTTCGTTCAAAAAGCCCCTCCCAGTCAGCAAATCCAGCCCCCCGACCCTAATTCGGCATGCGATGTGGCGCTCATCCTCCCTGAACGAGATATACATCGCCGGTGGACTCTTCCAAAATGAATTTGGGGGCGACCAGTCGGAGTTCTTTACGAATGTGGAAGATATTCCTGATTTTTCGGTTTGGAAATTCTCCTTGCTTACTAAAACCTGGAGTCAGGAACCATTTAGGAATATCTCTGAGGGTAATAGGGTCCTTGAGCGGACCTATGCTGGTGCAGGAGTGAGCGTGGAATCGTTGAATTTATCATTTTATCAGGGGTAACTACAGCAGTCCAGCATATGGTTGCACAATGCAATGCTGATTTTCTCGCAGGGGTCTCTACGATAACCGGACCTCACCCCGGCATGCAAACCTCACGGGCGATCACCCCCAGGATGGGATGCTCATATTCAATCACACCGAGGGGACAATCAAGAACCGTTCTTTGGCAGATAGCCTTGGGCCGAAAGACCAGTATTGGGGCACGCTGAGACATTTTCCAATAGGGAAATTCGGATTCTTGCTAAGCTTGGGGGCGGAAGAGCTGAATTTAACTAGCTCATTGGCTAATAGAAAGTCTTATGGTCCATCGGTGGGTATGAAACCTGTGAGGTTACTTCACGTTTCTAACTGAATGCAGGTAGCCTGGAATGTCGTTCATTTATATGACATCGAAAGAGACAAATGGTTTCAGCAATACACCTCTGCCTACCGCGGAGAATTCCCCACCCCGCGTACGCGGTTCTGCTCTGTTGTTGCGGGAGGGGCAGGTTCGCGAAGCTATGAGTACACAATACTTCCTCCTCTGTCTAATAAAGCTAATGCAGAATAACCCAGGTTATGGATATACGGTGGACAGATTGGGACGGGGGCTAATGCGACTGGGGTCAGTGATTTTTGGGTGCTTTCTATTCCTGGCTTCCGGTCTGTTTTACGCACCTCCCCACCGACCCTCCCACTGAAACGCCACTAACTGCTCATGGTGAGGGCACAGATGGTTTAAAGTTACCGACCCCTATGCAGAAAACCGTCGACGCTCAGCATCTTGCCATAATGTCGGACAATACCTTCTCGTAGTTGGCGGGAACAACCCGAGACAAGAAGACATAATTGAGAGCGCAAACTGCGATTCCGCTTTGGTCAAGATATATAATCTGAATACTCAGTCGGTGAGATCTTCTCCATATCCTACATTCTTTTGCCAGCAGCTAGAAGTGCTAATCTCGCGGTGCGATGTCAAACAGTGGACGGATCAATTCGAATCGCCTCCAACCCCCTACATTCCATTCAAAAACATAACTACATGGTACGCGGAGCACGGATATAAACCGATCGATGGGTTCGGGGACACCCGCATCGAGGAGATCTTGAGAGCACTGGTCCCAGATCCTAAGAAAGTGAAGGGTAGAAAGGCTGGAATTGCTATTGGGACGATTGTGGCAGCCGCACTAGCTGGTTGGGCGGGGATATGGCTATGGAGGAGGAGAGAGCCGGTCAAGGAGATGATTGAAAATGGAGTTAAACGGATACGGGAGTGGGTGATGAACCTGTGGCAGAATCGGCCGCGGAGCAGGCCCACCAACGCCACCACCGGCACTGCCAGCGCCCCCACCGGAAATGCCAACGTCATGACTGGTGTCACCATCGATGCCTCCAACGCCACAGCCAACCCCGTTGAGTTATCTTCGCGAGGGGAGGGAGGTGGCTCACAGGATCCCCAGCCAGAGGAATTAGAGTCACCTCAGCCGTATGGGGCGAGGCAGGGGAGTCAGGGATCTCATGAGCTGTGGACTTCCATGCCGGTGGATGGTGAAACTGCAATGCATCAAGGGGAGGAGAGCAGGAACCTTTTGAGTTAGGATCATTCCGTCGGAGTCAGCATGGGGAAGACGGGACACCAGGGAGGGGTAGGGAACGTTGAATCATCAAAGGGGAAGGAGACAGAGGCGGGCTCATCGCCGTTGCTGGCTGGAGTAGACGGGTCGGAGAGACGACTACTCGTGGAAGGGAAGGAGGAGCTGGGCTAGGGAGAGAACATCTATATCAATCGGTACTATGGAGGTGATTTCTATACTGTGGAAGTGATAGTTTTATTAGCTAGTTATTAGTAATTCTCTCGGCGGAGGTAGCTTACCTACCGCACCCACGACCTGCTTAATCCAACCATCCTTCTACCTATCGGTTGAACTTATGCCTCCACAGTACCCTGCACGGTAACGCTAAAGATTTCATACCCGCAACAAATACACGGATGCCAATCAGATTGGGGGGGTGACGCAGCAGCAAAGGCGGAGGGGTGGCTTTAGTGGGACCAGTGGATCCTGGCTGCATCCTCATCTCCCTTGTATTTCCAACGTTCCTCATCCTCATTTGCGGTGAAACTGCCTAGCGGCACGAAACCCTCCGGGAATGGTTATGAGCCTCGAAAGCTATAGAGGAAGCTCCCTTGCCGATCACCTTGGACGAGACACAGGTAGTGTCTCTGTTGCGCTAGAACTAATATATAGCTGTTGGACCTACGGGGTCACTCCCGTAATGTTGTTGTATCAGATATGCACCGAATTAGTGCTAATGCTCGAAACGAACCGGATGCTGAGGAGGACCTGTATTTTGCCAATCGTGATAACAGCCTGCCAGTATATTCTTAGCCCATGGTCCGTCCCCGCCAATCGGACCTGATTTAATTCTGGTCTCATGGGATGATAGGTAGGTTGGTGATAGAAGTCTCTAGTGCACTCTCATCAAGATTCCGTCGCCATTCCATGTCGCCCCGCGCATTGCTCACAACGGATATAGATGTTTCCACTAAGCTGAATTTCGTCATATCGCTTGAGTGCTGGTCCCTGTGGACCCCTTAATGCTCTGGGTGGTCAAGACTTGTCTTGTTACTGTTCTTAAGTAACGCCTAGACATTTTCCCGAGGTTTTTAGGCTGGGAGGAAGTGACCAGAGCAATACCGTGTCCCTCTTTGGAAGTTTTCGCAACTGTTTCGCCCCTTACTCCATATGTATTTTTGCCATCTTCCATTTGTCTAATGCAGTATAAAGACCAATTCCACGTATCTTTTTCAACATCAGCAGTACTACGGGTTCGAGAACTTGATTTATATAATCCACTTTAATTACTCCTTTTGAGGGACCTGTTCCCTTAACTTCGATTAACAGGGTTTTAAAATCCTGGCCAATGCCTCCCTAGATCGCAAATGAAGGTCGACCGTTTTTCCAGTGCCTTCGCCTGTCCGAAGCACACACCGTAAATCGAAAGTTAGCCATTGAGATAGAAATTCTTGACAAAGAGTTGGTCATCTCTCTTTAGCTGATTTAGAGATGTAGGGTTTTCGCAGGCCATGCATTTGAAATAGCCAGCCACAATTAGTCCCTATCAGCGAAAGTTTGAAGATGGCAGCCTAGGCGCGAACGATCCCGTTGAGCAAATAGGGAACGAAGCTTAGAAACTGCGGAACATGAAACTCCAACTAATAAATCCACCACCAAATTTTCTTGGCAAACTTCTTTAGCTTGTGTCCAACCCCATTCAGCTCCTCGTGCTCCTCCAGTTTCGCAGTCAAAAAAGTGTTTACATCGATCCTCGCCGTATCCGGCCTCAGCCGTGGCGGCCCTCCTCCAGCCACCCAATTCCACACCTTCACACCACCCCACAATAACACAAACACTAAGTTCTATAATATCTTAGTAGAAGATTAGATCAAGCACGAACACGGAAACTTACGGCGATATAACAGCTGATAAAACGATCCCATTGAAAGCGGTTACCTTTGCCTACAAACACCCACCATCCGCCGAAGATAATAAAGAGCGAGGTGGCGATAATACCAACCCAGCTGCGGTAGGGTTGGAAGTGGCTTTTATAAGCATATATTTCTAGTGGCACGGGTTGGATATCTTCAATTTCTAATGGTGCGAGCTGGATATTCCCAATATCTACAGCACCGTTCGGTATTGAGTTATTCGCAGCTTCCCTAGCGGCACCCTCTCCGAATTCGCGGTCCACTCTTGGATCTCGGGGGGGCGCGGCCGGAACCCTGTCTTCGAGACTGAAAAGTAATTAGTATGGCAGTAAGTAGCAAAGCTGGTGTGCATATTACAAGTGATAATAGCGAATGAACGTGATGCTGAGGCCCAAAAATGTGATGCTCCAGAATATCGTGCCAACGCGAGACAGTGCATCCAGTGCCTTCTGTAGTCAGTCACATATCCGAACTTGTCTTGGGGGAATAGTACCAGCTGGGCCTGCGGCTTCTTCCCAATGCTCAGAAACCCCAGAAAACCAAAGAGGGTGCATGCGATGATCGAGTTCAACGGAACGCCCCTACTTGTTGTAGTTGCTAGCTTTCCTCTCAGACCCCCAAATTTTGGCATATACCGGTTCGCAGCAAGCGAATACAGGATCCTCGACGCACTGTACATATTGCTTAATGCACACGACCACGTCGCAAAGATGAAGAAGCCGTTTGAAGCGTGTGCGAGGCCGAAAAAACCCGCCTCTGCCATAGATATTATGAACGGCGATCTGTTACCTGAGAGCTGTTTATGTGAATTAAACACGAGGAGATTTTTGTGGTCATAGGGAACATTAAAGGACAACAGAAAAATACCCGACATATAGAGACATGCCAACCGGAGCATGGTTTTTCGGTTCGCGGATTTAAGATCTTGACCTCGATGACGGGCCTCTGCTGCTGCTATTGAGATTGTTGCACCGCTGATAAATGAGAAGGTGGTGTAGGTCACTCCAGTCCTGTGTGCAGAAACTTCAATATGATTGCATCCTAACAGGTGAGCACGGTAGAGGAGGACGTACCACACAGCCATCAACCCTGCCCCTCGACCATAATTTTCATAAAGATTCGACCCCTCGCCGATTTGGAAAATATCCTTCATAAAGCCGGTGGAGTTATGGCATACAGATGGGTTTTTGCAGCTAAACCAATCTTAAGCCAATCAGACAGTTGGTTTACAGCACGGCGGTGGGTATTCTCACATCTGTCACCAGTGCTTCCGGCACCATTGCTAACTCCGGGTGCCAAATGTCAGCTAAATAATCTCTTACCAACAGGATTAACCTTGAGTCTTACTTTTGCCATGAAGATTAATGGGCACTTGTGCAGTAATAATCACGGTTAGGCCAATAATCTTCAGATACCCGAACCAATACTCCAGCTCACCATACCACTGTACGTACAGGTTCGTTATCAGATGCCTAAGAAGTTGGAAGAAGGCACCTACTCTCACTGGCAGCAAATTCACAGCAAATGACGTGACCAAAGTTAATGCTGCCCAGATGCCTGAGTCAACTCCTTTAGTTCTAATCCACGTCAAACGGGGCTCATCGCCATAGTCAAAGCCAAACAAGCGCGCTGTCGCGCTTATCTCTTCCGCGTAAATGGTGAGATACATAAATCTTTCCTCCATCCCGTCAGTGTATTGGCATCCTGGTTATGGAAATCCTAGGGCACATACAAGAACATATATCCCAGTGTTCCCCCGAGTGTAGTATCAATAAACAGAGCAGGCAGCTCCCAGACTGGGCCTGTGACAGGAATTACCGAAGACATCTCCACAAATGGCCCCATCAAAGCCCAGGCTAAGAAACAGGAGACCGCATAAATGATCAGCGCGCCGCCTGGACCGGCTAGTGATAACATTGTTCCGGAACGTATCGTGATACCTGCGCAGCGGAACTCAGCATGTGAGCAAGAGAGTTGATGGACTGCAATAGAACATACCAAAGCCAAATTGTGCACTGAATGCGATCATCTAACGCACAAACATTAGTACCGAATTCTCTCCTAACAGAGCTCGGAACAACGAACAGATATATGGCGTTCGGTCAAGTCTCGTCTGTATTATATAAATGCCCATTTTGTAAGTTAGATACCTCCTGCAGTCGACCATTAAAGGATAGCTAGAGTGTACCTCAGTTCATTCATCGTTGCGGAAGATTGACTGGAAGGAAGAGAGGTAGGTAGTTCCGTAGAAGAGCTGACCGAAAGTCTATGGTACCACGATGAGCACTGCGTTCCATGATTTGCTGACTTGCCGCTCGAAAGGCCGGGCAACTGGGCACAGCAAATCCAAAGAAAGGGATGAATGAGCAAGGCTTTCCAATCGACCGGATGGCTGACTCCCGGAGCCAAGAGCTTTTGTCCAAAACCCCACTGTGTCAGGCTGCCATTGTAGAGACTTTTTTTTTGATTATGACAAGCATCCAAGCGTCAAATTCGCAAACCCCTCTACAGCAACCCAAGGCCCTCCTCATACATTACCTATCGAGCTGTAGCCGGAACCGGAACCGAGCCTTAGGAAGACCTTCGTTCTTACCCGCCTCACCAGATCGTGATACGCAACAACCGCAGCATTAATCCTATTCATCAGATCGGATGAAAATGCATTGGGTTTAGTTCGTCAGTACACCAACAACTGCCAAGAGTCTAGATTTTGATCTATCGCTCTTCCCGCAACTCTTGGCTAAAAGCTAAACACAAGTCAAATCTTAGCGAGTCTTAGCAGTGAGGACCCAGTGTCTTCATAGGCTCATTCGTAGGGTTGTGAGTCAAAGCTCTGCCTTCAAATATTGTCCTAACTACTGCAAACGTATGGTGGCGCCTAGAGACGGGAAGGTCACGTTGATGGTTAAAGATATCATGATCAGGCAGGCAGCCAGTCCCTCGGGTGGTTTTGTAGGTAGTCCCACAACAGACGGGTAGGTAGAGGTGCGGTTAAGCAGTCTAGGCACTCTAAAAATTCCCGTACTGATGGCCCGTATCACCTATGGATTCTCTAGTACGGAGGTCAGTGTCAAAGCATTAAGACTAATCGTTTAGGCTTGACCTCACTGGATTCCAGTTAAAGGGACGCCAGCTGTAGCCACCTATCGCGAAATTTTTGATAAGGCTCTCACCAAGGCTTAGGTAAGAGTCTGAGGACTCTTGGTATGATCTATGATTGTATTGTTGGGGCTCAGCGAATCAAACGGTCGGTAGCCGAATTTGATCGGGCGAATTGGATCTCAGCGAGCTCATGCTGGCTGAGGATGCGAGCGGCTAAGGAGCGGGGTAATATTTTCAGGGTCTAGCAGAATCCCCGCTGGAATTCTCATATATCGAGTAAGAGAATTCTCCATGTGCGCTAGAGTTAAGAATGGATTCGAGATAGTCTCTAGCATATATCGGACATCATGGCTCCTAGTGGGCATTTTATGCAACGGATACCCAGACCCCTGCGCCGATCCGTACTAGCGGCGGGAACGAACTGTTACGGGTCTGGCCGAAAGTGAGCACATCTCAATGGCTGAATTGTCGAATGACATGAGTTTTTATTCAGTGGCACGGATCGCAAATGGACTGGAACCCCGAATTACAGAGTATGTAGATACGTGTAGCCTAGGTATCTAGCCAAAGTGGTTATTCATTACATGAGAACAACTGGATTGTGCCCATCCTATCCATCACGAGAATCTTTTCCTGTTCATCAATGTTGCCATCCTCCAGCTTTAAATGAGTGAAAGCCAGAGCAGCTATGAAAAGGTTGCTTCCGTGCTTCAGATCTGTCACGCGTGTTTTTACTGCTATCCCGCTGTTAAATCTTCCTTGCGGCGAGCCCTTCACGAGAATGACTCTGTGTCTATAGCTATCGACAAACACCAGGCGTTTTTCGGAAGGCGAAACAGCCAAAGATTGTGCATCTAGGGTTTCGTTTTCGCCACCAAAAGCTATCCGTGTCTTTCTCTCTATGTCGAAAACGCTAGGACAGCCTGCTGGAAACCTCGAGTCTGTGGTAATGGCAATGCTATTTTCGCTCAAAAAAGCGATCGCAGTGAAACGTATAAATCGAGATGTCCCAGTGCCCTTCCCCCGTTAGTTGGTGCGATGCAGTACAAGGAGATGTCTGCTTACAAAGTCGCCCTTAAGCTCAATCAGCTTGGGCGGCGACGAGCCATCTCCTCCCAATTCGTAAATATATATATGCCTGTTCCTCGAGCCGACACAAACCCGCGAGCCGTCATGATTGAAGGCCATCGCAGATGGTATGTCTAGTGTTGTTCCATTATAACCCTTTAAGGACAACTCTTTCTGAGGCTCACCACCGCCGCCGCGCCGGATGCCCCATATCAGAAGTCTGCCATTTCCAGTTCCTGCGCATATCCAACCGCTGATTTTAGGCGTCTTGGGGGGTAATGCGATAGCTCTTAGGTCACTGAGTCCCATTACTTGCATCACAGGCTTTTTCTCTTCCGATGTTTCGATTTCATCCGTACTGAGCTCATAGACTTCAAATCCATCCTCAGCAGCCACAACAACAAGGGAATCTGACAAGGCGATAGCTACCATGCGTTCGGACGCCTTTACGCATTCCCGAAGCATAGTTCCAGCCCAGCAGCAGGTCCAGCGCAAGTCTGCCTTCCGATCCCATGAGAAAATCTTCAGCTTACGACCCGCGGCAACTGCTGCGAACCCCGCTGTGGGCGAGAAAGCAGCAAAGTCGAGTCCCTTCCTCCGCTGGATCTCCAGTGATTGCAGCTCGGTCCCCAAGCTTTCTGTTGCTTCAGGTGCCTTGAGCATTTCCTTCATGTAGAGCGATTTTGTTGTCGTTCGTCGGAACAAAGAAAATGGATTCGAACGGGCACTGTCGCCGCTACTGGCTAGAACCATAGGACATTATGTTAGCAGCCTCCGAAGCGGGGCCAGAGCAAGCGAAGGCTCAGCGAAAGTATTACCTGTCCTGTTGCTGTCATAAGAAGTTCGCGAAGACATTGGTTAAGGAATCGTTAGTTAGGAATGTGGATGTATTAAGTGGAGCTTGACTCCGGACAAAGTTCACTTTCGGTTCGATTTAAACTGTCCCAAAAATGCACCGCCACACCCCACACACACAACCACAGAGATCTTTATAGTTAAGTAATTAATGTATTCAGATCTAAATGCTGACTAATACTCATTATAGCAAGATTCACATCGAATTCTTGCATCGTATCCTCGAACTGAGCGATCGTCTTCACTCGTACCTTCACCTTTTCACCTCTTCACATGCTTCTTTCCTTTGTATCGCTTCGACCTTCTTAATCGTTCTCTTTTTGAGATCTCATCACTGCTGCGATTGAATCTTTCGACTGAGAGCTCTAGCCCTGCTTGAGAACCAACGATAAAGCGTCCTTCACGCCGGCTTCGACCTTCAAATCATTATTAAGTTTGCTCCTTGTTGAGAGCCTGACTAGTAGCCATCGCGGACGTAAGAAGAAAGATTCTCCTCGAGTCTCTCCGCGATCCTTACTCACAGTCGAACAAGCACTCTTTGAGCCCCCTAGCTCCTCCCTACTTCCTTTGCAATCTAGTTCTCTTGGAGGTAACAGTGCGACAGAAAACTACTTTCTGCTCATAAAAGCCTCGCCTAGTAGGTTCCGCTTTAAATAGTGAGCCAGGTGGTGCTCACCCCGAGCTTGCATGAACATATCTGTAAGATCCGTCGGGTAGGTCCCTGAGAATGTAATAATAGTCGGTCCACTGGTCGACTAGTGCTTTGGTCGATTTGACCTACGGTCGATAGGAACTCAATTAGGTCTGCAATCGAGATGCGAGGTCGGTCCGAACGTAATATTATTTTGCACTATTACCTTTTGCGTAAGAATGAAAGACCGACCGCATACAATGGTGCAAGAAGATAAGGCTGTTCGTCACGTATACTTGATACAGGAAGCAGTGTTTAAGGAGTTATTGAACGTATGGTGTGAATAGACTTGATTAGCTAGCTACCATACGGAGTAGAGAGAGTGTGTAGTGTAGTATATAGAAGAAACTAAGTACATTGGTGTTCGCGGGACCTTATATACTCCGAGTGTTAAGTTCCCGCCGGCCACCCCGTGTCAGTAAATAGGGGCCACACAATCTAAGCCACGCCTATTTGTTAACACCGGAAGTTGTTTGGCACGTCACCCCCAACATATAGTCTCCGTTCCACAGGAGTTCACAGTCGAAGTGCAGCCCGGAAGAATGCACACCAGGAGTGCATATTGGAGGGGTGTACATACACTAGAGAAAACAGGTCAAATTTGTTTCTCTCTTCCACAATTCCCACGATCTTGAGCGCAATCAACTTCTTCATAATAAACAAATAAACAATAACCTACCGGTCTTTAAATCCACTCTTATCCGCAAATTCTATAATATTAAACCACTCAAAGTGTAATTCCCCTAAAGTACATACAATGCAGCTATACTCATCAGCACTTTGATTGATCACTAGTACTCCAAATTACGCTCTAGCGATTGCCTTCAGCCCTAATTCATCCACGTAATCAATGGCTCCAATAAATCTTGCATATGTATCTAAACTAATCATGTAGAGTCTATTAAACAAATAACTGAAGAGCTTTTCATATCTTACACTATTTCCTAGAGCCAGGTATCTGTGCGAGATTTGCGCATGAAGGTAATCAACATCTCAATAAGTTTCCTCTCGTCTGCGGTTCGCTCAGGGGCTGCTGCGTACGCACGCAGTTCCTTGTGGTAATGAAACAGTGTATGGTAGGGATGTGGGATGGCTATGATCTTTAATTTAAAAGTATAACTACATGACCCCATTGAGCCAACGTCAATCGCGAAGCGTACATTTCAAATTGAACTGAAAGTGAACTGTTTGGAGTCAGCTTAATTGAGAGTCTAGCAACATGACGCTTCCCATTTATGTTGCCTTTGACGCAATGTGACTGAAGTTGACTTCTTCGTACCTTGGAAAGGATGGCAGCACTCTGCTGGTTGCCTTAGTTAGAACTCAAGGCTTGATGCATGATACTTGGGCTCTTGAAGCGTCCACTCGTTGAACTCGTGGGCCAAGCCCACCGCAAAACGCCACAGGCGCCTTGGTAGAGTCATGCCGAGCACAAAGGATTTGGGCAAGAGGCGGGGTCAGCCTGTCGGACACAAAGTACAGAGGATAGTGAAGAATTCCCAGTTTAACTCTCAAGATTATCGCCACGGCTCAATCTATTAAGCACATGATCTTTCATCGCCACTCTACTGTGAGATAATGACTTCTCCAGTCCCCAATCCCATGGTATGCGTCAAATGTGGTAAGGCTGCGAACTACCACTGCCACCCTTGCGATGACCCTTACTGCTCCAGTTGTCAAGTTGACCACTGTGATCGTCACGCAAACCGAGGCATCCCCTACGAAATCTATCAACAAGTAGAAGCAGTGCTTGCTACAGAACAAGATGAATCACTACGACGCCAAATGCATGACTGTGACTCTTTGGCACGGTGGATCGGCATCACCATGCCAGACAACATAGGCAACGCACAACCAAGTCTCTGGGGCTATTCACGAATAGCAGACCTTCTGACTGGCAACCACGTTCCGGAAATACAGTATCCCAGCCTCGTATCGTTCATCGGTGGTACTGGGACTGGGAAAAGTACCTTGATAAGAAGCCTCATCCGCTTCAGCTGTCAGAATACGCCGACTCCCGGTATGGAACCGATAATCTCGGATCCTAAAACACCACACAGGTCAACAAGCAGTGATGTGCATCTATACAGCGATCCTGGCACCGAACACGAAGAGCGCCCGCTGCTACTAGCAGACTCGGAAGGGCTTCGTGGAGGACCGCCTGAAGCATGGCCTAGGTGGCTCGGCAAGGACGAGGTCGGTGGGGCTGTCGTGACCACAATTAATAACAAGAGAACAATTACATGGGCCCAAAACGAGAAGGCGGATAGGATGTACATCGTAGAGCATCTGTATCCAAGATTTTTATACACCTTCTCTGACCTGATTTGCTTCGTGGCTTCCACAGCACGGTATGTGAAGTTGCGACATCCCTAGATCCCTGGTGCATAGTGACTTACAATGGCGGCGTTTAAGTGAAATCGAAAGAGATACCGTTGATCTCTTGGAATGGGCGTCGTTGGGCTATGAAAAGACGCTCAACCAAAGAACGCCGCCAGCACTGCTAGTTGTGATAAATAATGCCGTGGGGCTAGAGGATCGGTCCTGGTATGATGTGAACGAAGCTACACGAAAGTGGCTCACTCGACTTGACGAATCCGTTGATCCGGCACGTAATATAACGTTTTCAAAGTATGAAGAACTTAAGAACAAGTGGTCTCGTCAGGGCACAGAAATTTCTAAGCCTTCTCAGCTGCTGTTGCACTATTACTCGGACTTCAAGGTAGTGTGTATCCCAAGCAGTTCGGCCAAATTGCAAACACACGGCGATATCTACTTGCAATATCAGAAGCTGCACGACGAGATCAGAACCTTGGCTTTGCTAACAGCTAAGAAAAAGGAAGAAGCGAATCTAATTCTGGACACGACTACTTTCCAGATGTATGTCCAGCAAGCTCTGAACCACTTTGCCGAAGAGCATGGGAAGCCATTCGACCTTGAGGAGGTCTCGGGAAACATGAGGCCAGTACCAAACAAATTCAAGAACCATGTAGTTAATGTCCTTCTACATATGAGAGATAAGATCGGAATCGATAAGGAAAGGGTTTTGCTGGAACGGATGGCTCCCCTGGTAGCAGCCACAGTGGCGTTCTCAGCCAGCCAGAGCGGAAAAGACACAGGTCTGCAACCAGTATGACTTGGTTATTGCAAAACTGACTAAAAGACAGACGTTCAGACTCACTTCGACCGAGTCTTTGCCCGATGTTGTGTAGAGGCTTGTGATAAATTTTATCAAGAGCACTGGCGATGTGAACAGTCTCTGAACAACAAACGCTGCAAAAATGTCAAAGGGGGTCACACAAAGGGGCACCAATACGTACACAACCCAAAGGAAGGCAGTGGAATCTGGATATGTAGTGGCGAATTCACCGCATCATACGATCCGTCGTTGTTCACCAAACTTGTTGTTGAACACCTTCGATCTCTGACTATATATAATACTGAAATTCACAGACAGACACTACAGCAAGCACTTATAAAGGACTGGGTGTGCAAAATCCACACCAACAGAACCTGTCTTTCCTGCTTATCCAACAATCCCGAGCATCTATTGCCTTGCAGACATGTTTTGTGCAGCGCTTGCGCAACAAAGTTCGATCTCGGCAGCGGAAGAAATGAGCATTCAGTCAGCATATGCATAACAAGGTGTCCGTTTGGGTGCGTTTCACATGGACCAGAGTGGCCTTGGGTATCTTTCGTGAAGCCACCTTCGGCCGGCGTGCGGGTACTTACCCTCGACGGAGGTGGAGTCCGTGGTATCCTGGAGCTCATCGTGCTTAGGTACTTGCAGGATTATGTTGCAGTTGAACTTGGTGCATATGTTCCCGTCATTGACATGTTTGACTTGGTGGTGGGAACTAGTACCGGAGGAATCATAGCTCTAGGCCTCGCCCATTGCCTCTGGGATATCCCAGGTTCCATAGTCAAGTTCACTCATCTTGCCAGCAAAATCTTCACTCCACGCCCCCCAGGAACTCAACGGCTTTACCGATATTTAATCGGTCACAAATATCGGACGAGCGTGGTTGAAAACGCGTACAGAAACCTCTTTCCTAAGGATGGACCGCTGGTCAGTAGTCAAAGGGCCTCGCCTATCAAAGTTGCGGTAACAGCAGTATCCGATATAAGCGGTTCATACAGGCCATATTTAATAACCAATTATAGTCGACCATTCGTCCGTATGTAATTCTTAATCCCGGAGAGTTCCCTTCTGACAATGCTCGCAGATTCTAAGGAGTGGCTGGTCAGGCCTGATACCTATGAACAGGAGGTGAAGGTCTGGGAGGCGTGAGTATCTATTCCTACATCAGCAGAAGTTCCACTCTCATGGGAATACGCATAACAGAGCACGCGCGACCTCAGCAGCTCCAACGTTCTTCAAGCCATACACACACGATGCCACTGGCGTCGTCTATAAAGACGGAGCCCTAAAATGCAACAACCCTATCCGCATCGCCGATTCTGAGCGACGCTCAATCTGGCGATCCGGAAGCAACTCCCTTGATCTCCATCTCTCGATCGGCACCGGCGTCAATCCGGAGCTCGGAGGCGCAGTTCAGAGCTACGACCGCCGCAGCAGAACCGGCATTGGAGTGCTTATCGACATTGCCACAGACGCAGTCAAAAGCACAATGGACTCAGAGTCCGAATACGAATCGTTCCGGCGGGACCTTCATGACGAAGAAATCCGCAAGCGCTACCACCGCTTCAACGTCTGTATCAACGATGGACAGCCCACACCGTCCTTTGACGACTGCAGACACATCCAACGCTTAAAAGATTTAGCTAAGAAGCATTGTGAAAGCAAGGATATAGAACCGCAGCTTCGGCAACTGGCCAGAATTCTCGTCAGCTCCACTTTCTACTACGAAAAGAAAAGCTGGCACAGATTACCGAGACACTGGGTGTGTCAAGGAGCCATACATTCGAGGCTAACAGCTGAGCGGCAGAAAGCATTGAGCGCATTGGTGACAAAAGGGGTGAGTTTTATGGTGGGAACTGAGAGCCCCCCAAATGCTGGCGGAGAACCCAAGTTCGAGACCGCGACTACCGTATCGGCTTCCGTTACTCCATGGCCTATGCCGCTAGAATTTGCGGTATCAGAGGCGTCGAAAGATAGAAGGATCTGTATTGACCTGATATTCCCAGACGGACTCCACTGTGCAATAAGTGGCTTTCCGAGGACCATCGCGTAGACATGTTTCTTGTTTCTCGCTGTCAAATTTTCACGGCCGAGGGGTTTGATTGGAGGAGAAACATCACAGAAAGGCATGAGGAGACCAGGAAATGCTCACACATACCGCCGCCTGCAGCCAAAATTTGTTCACGTCGGATGCTGCAGAATCGCCAAAGCGAAGGAACATATATACGTGTACTTAACAACCTGGCATTTCGTCTGCCTGGATGCTATAACCAGAATGCCGCGCCATCTGTATGGTACTGTGGAGGAGGCGATTTCTATGCCGTGGAAGTGGTAATTTTATTAGCTAGTGGTTAGTCATTCTCTTGGCAGGGGTAGCTTACCTACCGCACCCACGACCTGCTTAATCCAACCATCCTTCTACCTACCGGTTGAACTATGCTTCTACAGTACCTCGTACGACAATGCGTTACTCATCCAGCCTCTGCACGGGGCTAGCATCGCGGGTGCGATGCCACGCAAGGTTGTTGCGTTCAACATATCGCAGCTTGGTCGGTCACAGGCTGCCATGTCAAAATGGAGCTCACCCTCGACCCCTCCATCGGCAACCTGGCCATTTCGCTCAAGCTAGCAAGGACTACAGAGACTAAGTGTACGCTGTGGAGATTTCCTGGTAAAGCGTGCTGCCTTGGAAGCTTCTTTTATGCACGTATTGTGGGGGGTACCTTTATGTCCGCGTTTACACCCTTATGTAGTATTAATGTCGGGCAGCTTTATTAACGAGGCCTATCCCCATTTCAATTCAACGTTCTTCTGCCCAGCGGTTGAGCTTTTGCCTAATGGAGCGTTGCAAGCCTACTGGCTGGAATTGTCACCTTCCTAGCCCCTCGGCTGTGGCTCGAGGTGTTCTCGGCCATCGGAATCCCTGCTTGAAATGCAGTCAAATTGCTTGATACTGGAATGGCTGGAGTTTCGTGTAGTAAATATATGCTGTAGGTTTGATGCAACAAAACCTCCGTGCCGTGAGCACGCCTCGTACAAGTACATGCAGTACTGGGTCATAAGTTTTGGAACGTTTTATGCGGCCGGGAGATTTGACTTGATCAACAAAGCTCACCACCGGAAAAATAGAAGGCCATGTCCTACAGGTATAGCTGAATTATTGGGGACAGATGCAAGTATATCTCTACGAAAAAAAAAAGTATTCTATACATCTGCTACTTGGAGGCAGTTGGTGCGGACAAGCTATTGGCGAGGTCGCTTCGCAAGTGTTGCGAAGCTTTTGTACCTCAGTTGTATCTTTCCGGCTGAGTGAGTCCACTTCCAGTTAGCTAGCATACCATAGAATCGGAGAATCAGAGAATCAGAGCTTCCGGGTTGCACTCCTCTCAATGGCTGAAGTCATGGCTGGCAGCCGTGGCAAATCACCATCAACAGCAAAAATTATCGATTCAACAACCAAATGCCTGATAGCTATTTCAAAAGGCCAGCTAGTCTTCTGAGCTTTAATGCTATCCTCTACAAGTGTGCAAGGACATCCTTCAAACACTCTTAAATACTTCCACTGGTCCCACTTGCTCTATTTTCCGGAACGAACATTGATGATGTCTATATTGCAAACGGGAGCACCTAGCCTTTCCACCTCATCTCTAGGAAGAAAAGTTCTGATGGTTTTGTTTCCAGGATTATGGCATTTTTCGTCTGTTTCTCTGCCGAAAGCGGAACGTCCACTGGATGGAATCGATCGCTTGGATCCAATTAAAAAATGGAGCATTTCAAGGCCTCCGTAGCTTGCGACTCTGGGTAGCTACGTTCCAGGTAGCCGGGAGAAACGTCACTGAGCCTTTCGGCAAGCAGCCAGTCTCGGCTTTCTGAACTTTTTGATAATATATAGGCTTTGCTTGGGAAACTAAAACGGTAGTAACGGGAAGGGAATAAAGAACCACAAACTAAGGGTGGAGAAAATACTCAAGAAAATTGAAAATAAGGGGGGATGGCTACGCTAAATCGTCAACGGTAATGTGCTCTGGTCCTACCATAATATGGGTCACTTCATGACGGAGGTGAATGTAGCTCTGCCGGCTAGCTCACCGCAACACTGTTAAAACCAAGACGACGACATCTAAGTCAGATACTCGGTCCTCCCGTCCGCGTATGTATACTTAGTGCCTCCAAAAAAATCATACCGCATCTTCGCAGTCGCCTGATCCACGCTGGCCGTCGCTCGCGCGTACTGCGCGGTCTCATTCTGACTCCTCGCCACAATAGCCGCCTGGACTTCCTCATTTCTCCGCTGCGCGTCTGGGTCCGGAGTCTCCGGGAACGCGGTACGAGGGATCGTTCGTGGAAGTGGCGAGAGGCCATCTGTGGGGTTCAGTAGTGCTGTGTGAGAGAGGAGCGTCTGGAAGCTGGCGTGTTGAGCGGAGGGATCGCACTGGATTTTGAGGGTTTGGAAGGCGATGAAGCCGTTGAGGGTAAGGAGGGGCGTCTGGGTTTTGGGGAGGAAGGAGTTTAGAGAGGGGGTGGAGTGAGTGGCCCGAGGAGCGCTGGTATAGGGGAAGGAGTAGGCTTGATAAACAAGAGCGAACTGCTGATCGATGAAGCCGGCACCGAGGCCGGTCATTGCGGCGGCAGATTGGAAGATCCCGTCTGTCTCGTTCATTAGCACGCGAAGTTAACAACGCTCCGACGACCGGATCCTGATGCCTTTTGCGAGCGGTCCGCCCGTTTCTCAAAAGCGGCTTACATACATAAATTTTTCTCGGGGCTAACGCCACACATCTCCGCCGCCTGTCCCATCTTTTCGGGAGACAACCCTCCCTGGCAGGGCGGCGCAACGGTACGATCAAGGAGATTGTAGAATGCCGTCGCGAGCGTAATGAAGCTTGGAGAAGGCCTCTTGTCAGCCGCGATCATTTCGCCCCAGAATTCGGCCGGGTCGGGAGCAGGGGGTGCATGCTGCTGTCGTTGTGGCATTGGCTGTTGTGGCGCTGGCTGTTGTTCCGCTGGCTGTTGCACCGGCTGCTGTGTCACTGGATGTTGTTGCACTGGCTGTTGTGGCAGTGGCTGTTGTGGCAGTGGCTGCTGTGGCAGTGGCTGCTGTGGCAGTGACTGTTGTGGCAGTTGCGGTGGGACTAGGGCAGGTGGAGGAGGGTAGTACTGCGGCTGTTGCTGTGGCGGTGGGGCCTGGGTAGGTGGGGGAGGGTAGAACTGCGGCTGCTGCGCTGAGTACTGGTGTGCGATCGGGCCAGGCGGCTGCCATTGGTTTGGCGATTGCTGCGGTGCCGGCAGGGGCGCAGACGGTGGTGCTCCGTATAAACTCGCTGTCGCTGCGCTTTGTGCCAGATACTGCGGAGGGCATGCGCCCTGCGGAAATGGCGAATAGGGCTGACTAGCGTGGTGACCAGGAGGAGGGACACCGTATCCAGTGGTGGTGGGGCTCAATTGTGGAGGGTATTGTCCAAACAGGGGAGCGCCATAGCTTCCGGAGACGCTATATTGCTGTTGCTGTTGCTGTTGCTGCTGCTGCTGCTGCTGCTGCTGCGGGTGTGTGTTCTGACTGGACTTGTTAGCGGCTCTTTCGAGGATCTTTCCGAGAAAGTGAGCGGCCATCTCTCTTCGCTATGTAGAACTGGGACTGGAGAAAGGCGAGGCCTCTCCAGGATGGTATTTGAAGTTTGACTGGCATGTCACTAGAGCCTCCTGTGGGGAGTCCACCGCGGGGCGTGTCTTGGCGGCGCTGAAAAGGAATATATTCATACGGAATCTTCCATAGCTTGTTGCGTGCTTTTTCCACCTCGGCGAAGCAGATTCTTCCATCCCGAGCCTTTCCTCTACATGGCGCGCATAGGGAAGCAAGAGAACAACGCGCGAAGTCGATGTGTGCATTTCCAGATGCGAGGTGAAGGCGAGAGGGTCCTACATCAAGTACTAGGGCTAAGGGTCATGTTCTTGCCCAACATTAAAAATTCTCCAATACTTTTTGGCTTACCTGCATGATATGAAAGTATTCGAAGCCGCGAGTCCTGCGCTTTTTTTTGGTCGTATGCGATACGACCTCGTCCGAATAATGCCGCACCATTGTTGGCCATTGTTGGCCATTGTTGGCCATTGTTGGCCATTGTTGCCTAGAGATACACCACCATGCGGGAATTGTTTGTCCGATTCGGCAGCAAATTAAGCCAAACCGGACAAAACGCTTCCGACTGCAGAGTCCATTTGTTTTGCGAGGTGTTTACGGAGTATGCCTCACGGCCTGCCAATCTTCGCACGCTTTGCTTAGCAGACGGCAAGACTGAAGGAGACGCAAACCTTCAGTTACTCTTGGAGGAATTTCTTGGATAATATCACCTCTCTTCTCGTGGTTCTAGGTAGCATGACTGCACGATTTCGCTATGGATCCTTTAAGTGTCGCAGCATCGGTTGTCGGTTTACTTATTGCAGCAGGCAAGATGGCTCAATCGCTGAAGCAGTTGACCTCTTTGGCTGATGCGCCAAGTTCAGCAAAAGCTGTGCTTACAGAGATGAGCGACATGGCAGCAGCACTAGAACACCTTCAGGACTATCTAAATGGAACAACCAGCGTACCTGCCGGCCGTGGACAATTTATCCTGCTTGAACACGTAGTTGTAACTCTAACTGGATGCGTCACCACATACTCGGAACTCGAGTTAATCATCGACAGCGTTCACGTTGATCCTGAAATGGGTGCCTTCGACCGTATTAAGTGGGCCGTTAAAGAAAAGGAGATCCTGGACATTGTTCGGCGGATACAGAACCACAAATCTTCCCTCACATTAATGCTGACAATATTGCAATGGTACGTTCGACCAACAGTTAATAGTCACCAACTTTATTCTCGAAAACGATTTAACATCGCCCTAGTAAATCAAATCAAGAGGCTGAAAACTCTATGGCGAGATTATGTAGTCTTATAGAGCGGGTCGCAAGAAGCAATGAGAATCTCTCATCGCGCCTTCACAGGCTAGAAGGGAGACAACTCTCACCCGATGCTGGAAATCCACCAAGCGTCCTGGGAGATGACAGCTCTACGATTCGTCCAGCAATAAATAATCGGACAGACCAAGTATCTATTACTGCCGCGACCCGCTCGGTTAGATTCTCCTTCGAGGAAACTTTACAATCATCCCGGGTCTACTTAAGATCCATGTTCCGCCACTCAGAATCATCCCTATCCAGCTCCGTACAGCGAGCTGCTGCCATTTCCATGTTCTCATCGCTGAGTCTCGCAGATGTATCCAACATCTCAGTATTCTCACTGCCGATATACGCTATTGATATCAGCAATAGCTACTGGTATACATTTGATCTAGGTGGGACGCAGCAAAACTCCCAGCTACAGGAAGTTCAATCACTCTCAGGGGACCGAGAAGTGGCGGCTTCTGTCAAGGCTCTCACCAGGGAAACGACAACTGTCGGTGTTCCTCCTGTGGACGTATGGTGGGTCGAGCAGAGGATAGAGGCGACAGTCACTCGGGATTTTGTGTTTGCTAACCTACAGGAGGAGGAGCAGAAGTTCCTAGATGAGCCGCTGGTGTTTGGAGGCGGGCTTACAGACGATACGTATATTGAATGGATCTTGAAGAAGGCCAAACGAATATTTCTTATACTGAAGGAGTTGGGTGTAACAGATCGGATTCGCCTTATTGCTGATGACTCCTGGGACGACAGCGACCTTCCACTTCCCTTAGAGGCCATTAAGCGCCTTCAGCTTACCTACAGTAGAGATGGAGCCTTGGAGAAGAGATTTTATAAGATGCAGTTCAAATTCCTCTTACAAGAGATTAAAGAAGGGGAGCATATCGTATTTGGAACCGATGAATTTATCCCCATTGAACCTGTCAACAAGCGTTCAGGGTTCACATTTGACTACACTGCTGAAAAAGTACATCTACCTGGGCGGCCAGGCGAAATTTACAAGCGGAGACGAATTGTCCTCAGTGGTGCTCCCGACAAAGCTCCAGAAGAGGACTTCATTGCCAAGATACAAGTAATGAAGTCCGCGGTACACCCGCACATCGCCCCGTGGGCTTCTTACACATACCGGGGGTATGGATACATACTTCTAAAGTCGGTGAGCGATGTCAGTCTGAAGGATTTTATCCGGTTTACCCCTCAGCAGTTCAAGATTCTCCGGGAGCGGGAGCGGCAGTTAACCTTATTAACTTGGCTACACTGTCTTGCGAACGCGTTGGCATTCCTCTACCGACATGGCTTAACCCATGAAAATATCAAGCCTTCAAACATTATGATCGATGAGTCAAATAACATATTCTTTACAGACATTTTGGCGTTTAAGTGGGGAGACGCCGATAAGGAGGCCTCTGGGATTGAATCGTACGAATATGGAGCCCCGGAGAGATGGGGCCGGACATGGGTTATCTCCAAACCAAGCCTCACAAAACACCGTTCTGGTGGGGAAGCTTCGTGGAAAAGGAATTCGGATACTTCAACTTCTAGTGGCCCTTCGATATCTACGAATACCTACTCCTCCAATCCCCCGACCGAGCCTTCAGTCGTCTATATCGACTGGCAAAATAACACTCCCGATTTCCAAAAATCAGATGTGTTCTCCCTCGGCTGTATCTGGCTAGATATTATGACCATCCTCCTCAAGCGAAAGAGCACCTCCTTCTCCTCCCATCGATCCGCTAAGAACAAGAAGCCTGGTATAGGCGGAGGCCTTCCAGACATGTCTTTCCATGCAAATATCGGCCAACTGGAGTCATGGATAGGATTACTCAAGAGAGACGCATCGAAGAAAGAAGATAGGATCTTCCGCTTTGTGCCTTCCATCCTCGCCCTCACACAATCCATGCTCTCAAGAGACCCGAATATTCGTCCTAGGCCGCACGAGTGTGAGGAACTCCTCCACCGGGTACTAGCTAGTGCCCTGTTCCCTGAGATAACACACTGCGACACTCAACAGTTGGCCGAGGGCGATTGGGAGTTTGGCAGTCCGTCGTCAGCTGAGGGTTCGGACACCATATCAACACCGAGACAGTCTGCAGTGTCCAGCTTTATTACAAAGCGTCTCTTTGTGTGAGAATGTCTGTTGGTACGTGAATGTCTCTGCGCTAGAACCGTGTTGGAGAGTTATGGTTTAGGTGAGGTCAGATTGATGGTTATAACACAAAGGGGAATAGTACTGTCAATGCGGGATGGCACTGTAGCAACTCCTAATAACCGTTTTATACAGCGACTATTTGGTGATTCTCATATATACAGCTTTGTCGACAATTAATTGTAAAATTCTTCAATAGCCTTCATCCAAGCGAGCCGCCTCCTGAAAGACCCCACACAAAGGCCGGCATTTCAATTACCGTATTAGGGAATCTACGTCTGGAGTCCTCTCCTGCCCCCTCAGCGCACCCTCTATATACCCGCAGGGCTCTTGCGAGAATAGCTCAACCTCAACCGGCGGGGGCCACAGGGGGATGTGATGATTGTGATGACCGCGACTTCGAATCTATGGATTAGGTCTAAGATGGGAACTCAAATTCGACCTCCCTAGATGGCTCAAGTGCCCTAGCTATGGCATGTTCACTCAACCCGAAGGATGGGGGGCCCCTCATCAGTCTGTGCGAGTAGTCTCCGTATGGGATATGATAAAGGCAGGGATCATAATAAGAGTGACAGCCGATAGTGCGGTAACTGCAACTATGAGGACAGGAACCCGCCCTTTCTAATGGAAGTGGGGGCTGTCTCTCGAATTCCGATGTCTTCGGGCTGTAAATAGACGCTAGGTGCCGAGAGATAGGCGGTGGTTAGTATTACCCACTAGGACTTACTGGAGCGTGAGGCACATACCTGGGTGAATTCGCAATGGGTTTTACTTAGAGCTGTTTCCATTGGGACGCCCATCCAGCTCACACCTTCAGCGTGTGTGGGCGCGACTAAACCACCTTCCTATCTAATAAAACTAGACTCCCATACAACCGGGGAGCCGCTCATTTCGGGCCTGGCGATACCAACTTCCATAATTGCGTTTTGAAGGCCTCTTTAAAGGTAGCGCTTTCCATGTATGAGTAAGTAGATTATCTAACAATACCCGTTAGCTCAGGCTTAGGATTTCGCTAGGCGAAGTCAATCTCGCGAATGCCCCTCACCGGGAGATATGGCGTGGAGAATACTAACCGTGCTCCTTAACACTCGCCTCAATTGTGGCCAGCAAAGCCGTCTTGCTCCAAACCTCTCACACCGATGTGACCGAAGTATGATAGAAGCTTCACCTAGTTTAGTGTCCGTGCAGTCTATACTCCGCAGCTCACCCTCCCCATCTAGTGCCAACTCCGATATCCCCTGTACTAGGATTGATTGGACGACCCAGAAAATTCGTTAACCAGCGAACGCGGAGATAGTAGGTGCACGGCCTCTAAGTCCAGGCTGCCTGGGAAATTCGACCAAGTATCCCCCAGCAAACCCACTCTTCCTCAACCCACCACCTCTTCCGCTGCTGCCACCGCAGGCGGCCTAACCTCCCTCCTACAGCCCTCCACCAACCCCGCTATAAATTCGATTCCCACCGCATGCGCATTTGCCACATGCCTCACAAACTGCTCCTCCCTATAAAACCTAGCATTATGCGAACACCTCGCAAAGCCATGTGCTCTTTTTAGATGCCGGATGCGCCGCGGCCAGTTGCTAGGTGGATAGAAGTCACCACAGAGGAGACACATATCGTTGTCGTGATCATAGGTGTCGAAGAAGAGGCCGGGAGTTTGTGCAGAGGTGAGCGGAGGGCAGATAAAGCAGGTGGGCCAGGAATGCCAGATTTCTGTGTGCCTCATGGCGGTGGTGGCGTCGGGGAAGCCAATATCGCAGAGGTGACACTGGTGACGTCTTTCCTTAAGGGAGCTAGATCTGCATTTTTCGGGTATGCTGCATGTCAGAAGGTAAAGGCGGTACGCACAAGGAGAAAATGGAAGATATTGAAAGAAATTCACACTGACCCATTATCCTCCTCATTGCCCAATCGCTGAGCCCCCAACAGCGTTCCCAAACTCCAACACGCTGGAAACCCACGCACAGGCGAAAAGTCGTGCCTCTGCATCGGATACGGCGATGCCAATGGATCCCAAGATGCCATAGTTGTTCCTTCCCCATAGTGGTCGCCGATATGCTCTGTACGCTCAAACCAGGTCTTCAGAAGAACGGAACAAAAACCGCAGGAATAGAACCAGTTATCATTATCGTGCTCTATAGCACCATCATACCCCTCATTGTCACACACTTGCAGGATGTGTGACTCTTCGTGATCGAGCCATGCGGCCCTGTCACTAAGCTGCTCCAGGCAGAACGTGCACTGCCAGGGCTTTAGTGTGCCCAGAGGGGAGGGGGATGGTTGGGTGCATATATGCGGGATGACCGTAAGTGAGGAAGAGAGGCTAGATGGGACAGTCGAGGGAGGAAGGAGGTGTGAGTGTAAGGATGGATTCGTACTAGGGTCGGAGTCCGTAGGCGTGGTCGCTTGTCTTCTGGTCTCGGTGCTAGATGGCGGTGATGGCGGCAGTAGCACATCCGATCCACCCCCACCTCTTTTCGACGGTGATGATCTCGGTGATCTCGAGCCAGCTAGAATCTTTTGTCCCGCTTTCACGATCCATGAGCCTGCCGTTGAGAGCGGACTTCGTGTCGCCTCAGATTCCGGATCTAGGCTGAGACTACTGCGGGGGCGGAACAAAGCTTTGAGCCTAGAGAGGGTGGAAGTGGAAAGGTTAGTAGGAGTGTTGGACTTCATCCATTCCTCGAACCTATCTCTCCTTCTTCCCTTCTTGAGTCGCCTAGGTTTCTTGCTCGAGGATGAGCCTTCAGTCCCGCGGGATTCTGTATAATCCGAAGATGACTGCTGTGAGGAAGGGATTGGGATGGTATAATTGCTACTGGAGTTTGCTCTGTCGGGCTTCAAGGGGGGGGTTTCTTCCCCTTTCTCCTCTTCGATTAGCAGTCTCGGTTCGGCGGTTGGTAGAAAGTCTATTGGATCTTCCTAGACGGTGATATCAACTAAGTAGGGATGCCAGCTGTGAGGAGATTGAATCTTGGAACTGACAGTAGAAGGCAAGTCTTGAGAGGGGATAGGAGCCTGGTATTGTAATATAATCGGTATTACACCAGTATCAGAAGCTTCCTGCACTTCTTTATTAGGTAGTAAGGGGAGGGAAGCTACTGGTGGACGGGGGAGAGGTTTCTATTTGTCGTTCCAACGAGTCAGCAGAGCAACCTATGGGCGCAGGGAGGATTGGATAGGTTAGGTACTCACAGTTAGACGAGTCTCAGTTGATGACGCTGGTAGTTGTCGTTGCGAACGGAAAACCCTAGCCGCTGTGGAAGTTCTTTGATCATTTCCGTTATTCACAAAATCGATCCCCTTGCCGGAATAGATGTATGCGAACTCCTCGAGCTGTGAGAGTATTTCAGCGTCATATAGGGAACTGTTTCGGTTTTGTGTTCCCGCGGGAACCGAGATCTCCTGTACTATTTGAGACGATTCTTTCCCGAAGAGGAGCGGGCTTGGTTTTCGCAAAGTTGTCATTCTAATGCCTCCCCCAGGGCTTGCCATTTCCAGACTCGGAATTTGTTGTACGAGAGGGGGCCTGATGTTTCTCGCTTGAAACATATCTAGATCGCAGGCTTGATCTTAAGGGCGCTGTAGATCTTAGGTTTAATGAACGAGAGCAACTACAGCGTGACTGTTTTGCAATTGTAGCCTTCGAGAAAGGTTCGTAGATGTGATCACCTAGGCTCTAGGCTCTCGCCAGCGAAGGCTAGAGTCTGTTGACCAGTATTAGACAGCACAGAGTGTTCCAAAAAAGCGCACGTCGCAGCAATAAGAACTAGACAGCTCGAGGACCCAAAATCATAGAGATGCGCTAAATGAAGGACTTGGCTAGCGGCGGTATGAAAGTAAGTAGACGGTAATAAAATACCTCGCCTGGTTAGACACGAAAATAAAAGCAAGAGATCCGAGCAGCTTTGCATGTGAAGTCGTTCAAATCTCCTATTTTGCCCAGCGGGTAAAGCGCTCCCCGAGCGTGTCCACGCATTTCCAGTATCGAGGGTCGTGAACAATGGTTCGCAGGTCCTGCATGGCGGGGAGGAAGAACACGTAGGTGGCGGATCATGAGGTGTTGGCGCGACGAAGAAGCTTTGAAGTGTGACCTCGTCGAGGGGAAAGCGGTCTTTGCGGTGCCAACACACTCACTTCGATTAAGTCTTGTGTCCTCTATTGGCAGTTGTTAAACGAAGCTTCATGATACGAGGATTTGAAGGTCTGTCGGAAGTGAGAGGTGGTTGGAGGGCTTGCTCGGCTGCTTTAATTAAGCAGAGTAATTTAGAGCAAGCATTAGGGCGGCGTCTTCCGAAACATCCTCTCACCATTCCCCCACACTTCTCAAACGACTTGTCCACGATCCGGAGGGACTTTGACCAAAGTATGTACATGAATTGGGAAGGAGCTGCTGTATCTGCCTCTACCACCGCTAAGTGCCTAGTTCACCCTGTTGCCTTGCCATCTCCGCCTCCGCCATCAATACGCTTTGCCCAAGCTTCTCACAAGTCTACCCGGCTCCTCCAAAACTGCGAGCGCCTCCCCTCTGCTACAGACTAAGTTGTCAGATATTTCTATTGACTCTAGCTCGTTATGCGGTACTGGAGTAGAGGGATGTAGAATAAAAGACAAATATGTTGGCGACCAATTGACAACTATGGTTCCAGTTTCCCATATGACCGACAAGCCTTCAAACTATTTGTGCATATGGTCCGACAGCATTTCGCATAGTATGCTTCCCACGCTAGGCCACGGCCTGTAGAGGTCCTTCTTAGTCTAAAGCGCCTTGCAAACTGCCATCTCGATCGACTGCTTAGAGATTTGCTGTTGCCAGGACCCGGAGGCAGCACTAGATGCACCGTCCTCACGAATTCCCGAGTGGAACCCCTAACTGCCAATCTGGAGTTTTTCTCTCATACAGGGCATAGCGGGGTACGCTGCCGAGTACGAGAGGGTATTTTCCTCTCCTAAGTGCCATTGAGGTGATGGCAGGCTGCCTCTGAGTACTCTATCAGCCATCAGAAGGGCGAGAGGGGGTACCATTGGGCCAGGGATCCCGCCACCCCTGGGTAGGTAAAATGGACACTGAGCCTATGTGGAGATGGTCATGCGCTCTCTAGATCAGCACCCCGCGATCCATCCACCAGACCCAACCAAATGAGAACCCTAAAGCCATGTTAGTACAGCGCTCGAAGCACACCACAAATTGAACGGTTATTTTGGAATATCGCCGGCGAAAATGCACTGGCCTGGATTCTCGATGCAAAGTCAGTATCTCTCCTCACACCGTAGGGCTCGTGCGACTTGTTGTCATATGCTAAAAACCACCTCCTACGCCCACCAATATGTGAGTAGAGTCGATGACGACATAACATTGGCCATTGCGGTGACAATTGTTTACTCGTGGTTCCACATGCTAGCATCTGACTCGCATGTGTTACCATGTGCCAGGAGGCTGGTAGAATGCTCGAGGCACATAAATAAGCCCCCAAGAGCACTAGCCTTTTTACATATAGCGCTAATAAATTCTATTACGCTGCCTACTCACATCATTACCTCTTTTTCCGGAACCACAAGACCCCCAACACAACTCACCCACCCCGTCTACCGATAACATGTGCGAATAGCCATTCAAGCGGAACATCCGACCTAGAGCGAGCGTTCGGAAGTAATCCAGACAACGCTAATCGTTCTCACGTAAAACACTTCGTGATGCCGTGGAGCTTCTGCACCCCTCAGTCGCCAACCGAAGCTCATAGGGCGAAACCGCCACCTGGATTCCAATTATTTCATGTAAATAGTGTTCCCCTGAACCTCAGCACCGTTCTGGTGAACCTCACTTCCCCCAGCCCCGAGAGAGATTTCCAAACTCGACGCGGCCAAAAGCAAAGAGGGCAACTGAACCCCATCATCCCCGAAACAGTAAAGGTTCATCCTGGAATGTATCCTTTAGTATAAATGCCACTTGATAGGTTCGATTTCATACCGTCTAACATGCCGTGTGAGTGACTCAGTGGGCTCCAGGTCCATTCTGTGTTCATGTGTCGGGTGGTGTAAGGTAGTTTGACTCGCTGATGCGAACAAGCCGAAGAGACTACTGAGGTGAACTAGGAGAATTGCTAAATGCCATACGCGGATTGAACTATCGGAGTCATACATATCTTGTAGGCCCTAGCCCCTGAAAGTGCCTCTCTGATAGACATCATCGATAGACACACGTCTTTACCATACTAATATCTCCTCACTCCTTTCCACCTCCACGCCTGCAACCCCATAAGTTCTAAACCAAATGCGGGGTGACAGCCCTGATGGTGGAGTAGATATGCAATTATCGCCCCACCACGTTCAGCACCACAACCACCACGCGCCACTTCTCAGCCCACTCCACATAGCGAAGCTACCCCAATAAACCCCGGACCACTCGAGAGGTTCGAAGAGTATAATTTTCGTCATGAGTGTCGTTTAATCAGCCGTTGAGCCCAGGATCTATAACCCTAAATAGTAACTAACCAATGATTAATACCGCAACTGTGACGGCGGAAGAGCGAAGCGCGGAATCGCGCTCTCACCGTAGATAGTGCAAGGGCATCTCTCCGGGGGCGTGGTGACGATGAGATCCGACCCACAAAAAGGACTAAACCGGGGTAGAAAAGAAGTCGTGGACTAAACAGAATCGAAACCTGTTGTGTATAGTAGAGATACCTGAGCCCACCCATACTCAAACTGCTCATGGCGAAGATCTTGGCTCTGTCGCGAAACCATAGCTATCGCCGTTGTGAAAATGGGCCAGCCACACCAATCCCGATCGTAATGGTCACACTCCCACCTACTCTTCCGCAACTCCATTAAACTTGATGCATGTATGGCTTTAACTATCTTACAGTCTACATGAACGCCTATCCACGCGCCCCCAACTGCCTTTCAGAATCCTTCTCGATCGCGTGGGTGAAAAAAAAGGGGGGCAACAAAAAAACCGCACCAAGCGAGAATCGAACACGCTCCTTTTCGACATCACCGAAATACCCACCCCCTCCACTCCGCCCTTCGAAAAACAAACCTTCCTGGTATCCAAATCAGACAATTGGACAGCCAACAGAAAGCCCGCGAGAACAGCAAAAAAAACTTAAAGCCCCGAGGAGTTTCGACTGCCAGATACGCCCGCGTCGGGCATTGTAACGGACAGGTCCTCAGGTGTTTAAGGGAAAACCTGGTATTAGCAGTCGGTGTTCATAACCGTTAGGCCACGATGGTTTTTTTTGTGAGAGGAGCGGTGTTAAACTTGTTTATAGACAGACCGTGCCCCTGAGTGTGCCACCAAAACCTTTTACATAGCACGACCCCGATCTGCTGCATTGCGAGATAAGTTGAGATTAAAAAAAGGGAAGGTGCTGAGGTGATTTCTCTACCTCCCTCGATGAAAAAGATACGAACGCGTGGAAAAATAAAAAAGGGGAGGCGAAAAGCCGCAAGCCAGAATCGAACACGCTCTTCTTCGCGGCCACCCACACAAGCACCCACCCCCTGCCCTGCACCTACAAAAAAGAACATCTTCCCATCACTCAAATCAAACAGTTGGACATCCAAAAGAAACGCCGCGAAAACGGCAAAAAACTCAAACGCCTCGAGGAGTTTAGACTGTCCTGTTGTCCCAATCGCCGAAGAATGGGTACAGTGGGGGACAGGTCCGAGAAGAGGATATCGAGGAAAACCTCCGTATTAGCAGTCGGTGTTCCTAACCGTTAGGCCACGGTGGTTTTATTATGGAACAGACCACGCTAAAATCGATTATGTGTCAAACGGTGCCCCTGAGTGCATCCAACCTCACTAAAAATTTTCCCTTACCCGCGCTTTTGTCCACACAACACACTGGTTTCCGCAACGCACCTTCGCGGTGGACGAGTCTCAAGACAAGGCGTTCCGGTTTTCCGGTTTGAGGGCGAGGTAGACCTTCAAATAACATCAGCGAATGCAATCATAACGACAGCATTGACAAGTTTTTGGCCTCGCAAAACGGTATATCTCTGCTCCGCACCGGACAATCTCCACCTCGGAGCCCCTGCGAGCGGTGCAGAGGCCTTCAGGATAGCTGCAGCATCGACCCATGGGCGTCGGTGCAGGAAAACACGAGTAGGTTCGCGATAAGAAACCCGACAGGCAAGCCCTCATAGCCTCGTTGCAATTCCCTTACGCACATACATAGTTCTCTCACATCAATAGCTGCGCCCCACCCAATCCCTTCTTCTCTTCTCTGGGGGTAGGGTGAATGCCACACCGAAGGAACATACAGAAGCTTACGCAACCGATTCAAGAATCACAGCTAATGGCACTCATATCATACGAACGAATAGCTCAAAGAACGCTCTCTAGACAGAGGCTAGATGCGAGAGCACACAGATGGCGGTACTTATGGAAAGAGATAACGAAGACTCGACTCCCGACACGGTATGACGAGACGCCTTGACGGTGAATCCTTAGGGCGCCCTTGCCCATAAACAAAAGGTCAGACGGAAGGAGCGGCAACATACACATACTTACATCCACACAAGCCATAAAGCAAAACAGGATCACCCCCCCCATACTTCATTCAAACCTAGGGAGAATCTGGACAACCCAACCTATCAACCACACCCCCACTCCATTCCTTCAATTCCAACCCCCAAATCCCGCTCTCGAGAAGCTCAACCCTCGACGAGCCGGTCCCCCACGAGGCACAGGACGCAAAAAGAGAGAGCACGGAAGCGGAGGGATCGTGGCCAGAAGCCGGGCATACCTCCTCTACACAATATCCTCGCTCCCTGCATCCACACCTCCAATCCCTCAATTCTCTCACTCCCTTCCCTAAGTAACTAGCATAAGCCCTCAAATACGCACCTCCAACGACACATACATGCTCCCACAGATACCTCCCAAATCCCAACCAATATCTTACCCTAAGTGGATACGGGAAAAATGGCGGTGTGGGGTGAAGACAAAGGAGATCGAAATTCCGCGAGCTCATGCCAGTCATCACGACAAGATGCAGACGCATCTCTGCCCCAATATAGGAGCTAATGATATCATTTCCTTCTCCGGATCTCCCGATGCCGCAACGGTTGTCCAAGCCCGATATGTTGGTACGACCGAAGGGGAAAAAATCGGGAGAGGCAACGCTATTGCTAGCATTCGGAGATCACCACTCTCTTCGCAAACATTGATCCTCGGCGACGGGATAACCCAAGCACTTTCACAATACGCGACCGAAAGAGCAAGGCACGCGTCATTCCCAGAAAAGCACAGTATTACCATATCAAATCTTTGCTCGATAGAGAAGAATATGCTAGACGGAGAAAAAGAAAACCGTTATACACATTCCTCCAAAAAAAAAAAAAATGGAGATGCTCAAGCCCCGCTTTCCTCCGCATCGCAATCAATGATCCGACATGACACTTCGTGAAGGAGAAAAAAAAAAATCAAAAACTTTTTGCACCTCTTTGCAAACGCTTTCCACCAGTTGATGAGGGTCTTGAACCGAGTCAATAATAAGAAAATGTGGGTAGATTGCACCTCCTAGGAAAGGCGATACTGAAAGTAGCCAGCCAGATGCTCATATCACTATTGCAACAGTGGATCCTGAAATCGAAGCGGTTAGTTTGAATATTTCCCCTCTACACCGGAGTTAGCTTTACTCACCCGGAAATGCTGCTGCATGTTTCCCCTCTTTTCAATCCCCCACTGATACCGATCTCGTGCTCTACCTTCCCGTTTTCGTTCCCGTTTCTCGACCGCTTTGATCTCCCGCTTCTTGGCGTCACTCACACCAATCATCCCTAAACCCCCGCTAGCACGAGTAACCAGCTGACGGCCTCTCTGTGCACTAGCATCTCCATCCACACCACTACTGATAGTACGGACTTCGGGCTGCTGCGAACTCGACGATGGGTACCTGTAGAGATTCTGGCGGTAGTAGCGCGCTAGCGACCTGTGGCCGGCGGAGCGGCCAGTTGGGAGGTGAAGCTCATACTCGGAATGGTACACTGCGTGAGCATGAGCGTGATGTGCATGCGAGTGCCACCCGTCTGCGCTTCTGTGGGGGAGAGCGTCGTGGTGTGAGTGATGCGGATGCTTGTGAAGTTTTTCGTACTGGTGGCTGTGGTCATCCAAGGGGACTGCAGTAAGGTCTGCAGAATCTAGTGATGACTCTGAAGTGTCAGTTTCCCATCCATCAGCATCGGCGACATCCCGGTCAATATCCGCATTTTCGTTCCCATCAAGGCCAACAGCGGTAATATTTGTCTCACGCCTCGCTCCAAGCTTAGCCCCGGCATTCTGCTTCTCCGCTGGCTCGTCTTCGTCTTCGCCTTCCACAGAATCTCCCTCGGAATCCGGGTATGTACTCCGGAAGTCGTAAAACTGCCCAACCTCAATCATCTGTTCCTCGGTATCAAAGGCTATCATGCAGTGACCCTTGTCTCTCATGTGAGTCTGTAGGCCAGTAGTTGTGCCCTTGACCTTCCCGCAGTACAAACACTCGTGAAATCGAGTAACTTTCTTGATCAGATATGCAATAAGGCCTTCCAGATCGACAAGATAAGACTGCTCTGGAATGAACATTCCATGAATCTTTCCCATATGCGATACGTTCAGGCTAAGCGAAGGAGAGATGTAATTGCAAAATATGCAGGACAGCGTAGGCAATACTGGAGTATTCTCCACACTTTCCATAGCCATAGAGGGAGTGGCAGTTGATGTCGAATTCTCCGACTTCTCTCCCTGCTCGACGACCGAAACGCTCTTAAGGCCTTTGATAACCTGGGACAGTTCAGCCTCTCCCAGTGCACCCGGTGATTCCTCTGCACCGACCGGCTCGCCTAATGAAAATGTAGAGCCTATAACGGATGCGGCCTCATCGTCTGCTTCAGCGCTTCCACTCGCAGTGCCGTGGTGCATCGCCAAAACCCTCGCCTTGTGCTTTTGGCTAGCGACATGGTTCCGATATGCATTCTCGCTATAGTATGTCTTTTGGCAAGCCTGACAGACCGTCTCATAAGAAGCCTTTGCAGCTGCCGCCGATGATGATGCTTGGGCGGTCAGGACCTTCTCCGCAAAGACCTCTGAAGGTAGTGGTGGAAGTGAGGAAACTCTTCGTTTAAGGTTGTATCGGCTATATAGAAGTTAGATGACGCTTCGAGGAGGACGGTCAATATACTCACTGCCAGTCAGTATGCATGTGTCCACGCTGCAGTCCACTGCTCCGAAACGCCACTTGACAAGTATTGCAGGTGAACGGATGCGACGATGGAACGTTCGATGAAGGCGACGTTTGGGAAAGACCCATTGAAGCTCTGCTCGACACGATTGTGGCCATTGTGGCAAGAATTTAGGCGTTTAATACCAACTCTATGAGCAACAGACGTTGCCTTTTTAAATGAGCTTCCGACGGGCAGACCAGAGCAATATTTCGGGGCGTAAAAGAGGTTTCGGCCTTATCGGCGGGCGTGGAGATGCGCTGGTTGTGGACGGATATTTAGCTTCGGTGGATTTAAGCTTGTGGGTGCGGGTCCTCCTCCCATACCCTACCGCGTAATCCGTAAGGCGTCGCCGACCCTGTCGACCCCGAGGGTTGAGTAAGCAGAACCAAAAGCGCCACAAAGCTTCGCCCAAAAGCACTTAATATCCACGAGCCTCAGTATAGCAAGTCAATGAGTGCGTGGGGGTGTTTTGGCATTTCCGAGTTTATCGAGTTGTTTGTGTGTGCGCGGAATTGCAGCGCATTAGTTAATACGGTTAGTAACTGGTTTAGATCAGGCGACCGGGACAGACCGAGACAGGGCAGTCCCATCTGGTCGCAAGAATATGGCCGGGCCAGCGGCGGCTTTCTTATATGCCTCAATGTTGTGGGAATCCAGGCCAATTCCCTGGTATCACGTGATCCATAGTGTCCATTTCGGCAGCTTTTGGGGCATTTGGGGGCCAAAGCAGGGACTGGGGGCCCTAGAGCTCACCCTTAAATCACAACTTGATGCTCTCAGCCACTTCGCATAAGAATTTAGGTAGCGGCGGGTGAGAATAGTCTATAGGAAGGATATTCTTGCTACTATCCGCCGGGACCGAGCCACTTGTTCTTAGTGACGAGGATATTCCTGCAACGAGCGTCCTTGTAGCCGTCAGGCTGTACCCGCTGACATCAGACTCAGGTATCAAATCACTTCAGTTTGTCCAGTATCGGACACACTATCCAGTCGCTACGCAGTGCATAAGTACTTGCTGCACGGTCAGCGGCAGGAGCGCTCGGAACAGGTCCCTTGCTTTGTGCCAAGATTTGCCAAGAGACTGAATCTTTGGACTGCGGCTCCGCTATGGTGATATGAACACAGTTCAGCATCCGCCTCGACCATTGAAGGAGCGAGCAAAAGACATGACCCGGTCAAAGGGAAGGCCTTTGGGTGAAACCATGGACGACACTCTCAGCACCTTGTCCTCGAGATTCAACTTAAGCTCTCTCTACGATAGCGGGTTTGCTGTCTTGCCCGAGAGCGCCCCCGAAGTCCTCTCCAAGAACACCATCTATGTAAGGGATCCAGATAGAATCGTGTCTATACGGGAAACAGATAGACAGAGGGCATTCAACGCCCTAGTTAGACGGTAGGCTTATCCCAGCTGGTTTCCCAGAACTCAGTGCAACTCTTTTGCTCACACTTGGCCCTGTGATGCTCATTGATTTATGACTTCAGGTACATATCACAACTGCTTTACGGTTGCCAGAACCCCTATTGCACCACCCCAACGTGCTTTTCCTGTCGGCGGCGCATTACAGTAGCACCGTTACGCAGGCTCACGGCGGTCAGCGCCAGAACGATTGCATGCTACCTGGCTAGCCAAGATGACGCGGAAAAAGCGCTTTGCCCCCACAAGCCTGTTGTCTCGATAGAGGCAAAGAACGCAAGATCTAAGCGTACAAACGCAAGCCGCTTGTGGTCTACAAGGATCGGAACGACCGAAGCAGGTTCCAAAGGAACCGAGGAGGCTAATCTTGGCACTACTTCGAAGCGCGATACCGATCCAGACAATCCGAGGACGAAGGCCATAGAACCAAGTGAGGCAAACCCGGCTCCAGCCTCACCCGATGGAACGGAAACAGTGGAACGGTCAGGCGAAATTAAGCCCGAGAAATGTGAAATTCGGACAGAATTCCTGGGGAAGAAACAGACACGGAAGGATCCCAAGTCGTTCACACAAAACCTCTTTGACGCTTTTCATTTGAGGATGTTGGAATGGCTATCTCTCCCGAAAGTAGCCCACGCAATTCCCTTCGCACCTGAGGGGAGAGAAGATGAAGGCTCTCCCAAACCGCCGAGTTTCCCGCAGAACAGAGATCATTTTACGATAGGAGATCCTCCCAAATGCCTACCAACTGCGCAGCAGCGAAAACCCAAGGAGATCACGTCATCTTCAAAACCTTCAACGGTCACAAAACCCCACTCGAGTGATCATTCATTATCCATTCAAACGCCGCCACCAATTCCTGCCCAACAGACTGATTATGAGCCACTTTCCACACCAATGAGCCTCGCTACATCACCAAAGGTGCGCAGGCGACGCTCCTTGGGACACCCAGATATGCACCGCCCGCAATCACCCCAGGTAATAAAAGAAAAGCTACAATCATCAGGATTCCCGAGGCAGCCCCGAATCCCTCCGCCTATCACGCCATATGGCCACCCCGGTGATATGGGTCCACCGAGCCTTCCGCCTCCTGTCAACAAGCACCACCAGCAAGCCCAGCATGGCGGACTCGCCAAGGGTTGCAATGTCGTTGGAATGAAGCTTGAGAATCACAGACGAAACTCATGGAATGGCGCAAAGACGCCGCAACTCCCGCAGACAACCCCTTCGAGGATTAACGAGAAGGACCTAGCAAGCAAGGACCGAAACTTGGTCGACATTTCAAGAGATTCTGTTATTATGGAGACCGAGAAGTCTCCTACCAACACCCCTTGCTTCATTCGACCTCCACAGTCGCTATCCCATCTCTCTTGTGAGGCCATAGCAGCACTTGTACAGCTGGTCGAATCTACAGATACCGTGCCGAAGGAGGAACGCATCTTCACTCGGTCCTTTGGAACTGTAAAGGCTGCCCAAAAAGCAGTCCTAAAACACATTGATACCTTGAAACATCCTGACCTGACTATCGGAGGTCTAATCGAGGACTTGAGTAGGCTCAGACACAATCCTCATGTCGAAGCGGAACGGTTTACAGAGCAGAGCATATTTTATGTTCTGAGCAATCCTAGCGCGATTCTTGAATCGTTTACGGTCCGCGAATCCAAGACTTCAGTTGGGTACCCTGAACACACCTTAGCCCGACCTCACCCCCAAGACATGGATGAAGCATTCCGGCTATTAATGAGGAAAAACTCAGCCCTCATTTTCAATAGCCTATGGCTCGCGGTGGAAGCGTTATTTACACCGCCGCCTGAACTCATTCCTCCGAGTCCAAGGTTAAAGGCCGCCCTAAGTACACCCTCGCCATATTCGCCAAGTTCCCCAATTGAAACATCGCCTAGAGTGCCCCCTCCGAAAGCCAGATATTTTACAGATCTAGAAGCTGCACATATTGTCGTCGTCTGCCTCCACGCACTGGTGGCCAGCCTACCAAAGGCAACGCCAGAGGCTTGGTTCGCTATCCACAAGCTACGAGCTCAAGGAAAGGTAGTGCCTGACTCCAACTTAGCCAGAGCAGGCACGGATTCCGTCGCTTCCATGCTGGATGTAATTGAAGTCCTGGAGGATGAGATGGCCTTGAGGTTGATGAAAAGGCTTTCCAGGGCCGTCGCGGCGAGGACCTACTTCACCGAGATAGTAAAAACCAAGAGCCGAAAAGGGAAGAATTCAAAGGGCAAAAAACGTGATCGACGCGGCGTGATGGAGATAGTATGCGATCACTTCGCGCGGTGCAACAAGGCGGGCTCGGCACCCCCACACGGCAATACCGGGAAATTCCCGTCAGAGTGGAACGAAGAACAGGGCCCTACTGGGTGGTCAATCCCCGCTCTCCTCTTGGAATGGATTCGAAGTGCATTGCTCAAAGAATGGGACGGGAGGGAAGAAGTCTCTAGATGGAGTATCGCAGGCGGAGCGATAGGGATGCTCTCAAGTTTACGTGAGTACATTCGATCACCTCAACTTAGGTCCACAGTAGGCTGACATGCCCTACAGATGAGAGGCACGATTGTCTCGGCCTTGCGCCAGAAACGTTTCAGGCTCCCTTCATCTCCGACCGCCTCGACTCCTTAGAGATCCCCGTCGAATGGCTATCCTCAAATCCCAACAACAAAGTTATCCATCTCCTCTCCTGTCCATTTCTATTCCCACAGTCCGCCCTTGTCACCTACCTCCGCGCCATAAACTTCTCAAACATGTCACGCTCTTTCGAAGCATCTATGACAATGCTCCGGCTAGTGACACAGATGGCTTTTGTTGATCCCCTACCGGATGCTGGGGGTCTATTGCCGCGCCTGCAAAAAGCCGTCGGTCATTACTTGGTTCTCGAGGTACGTAGGGATAATTTGTTGGTTGACGCCCTCAATCAGCTCTGGAGGAGAGAAAGGAGAGAGTTGATGCGACCGTTAAAGGTACGGATGGGTATGGACGAGGGAGAGGAAGGCGTGGATCATGGTGGCGTCCAGCAAGAATTCATTCGAATGGCGATGAGCGAAGCGTTTTCTCCAGAATACGGTACGTCACTCTCTTGGTGCTTCTAGCTCCTAATTAGTTGGACCTCTAAACAGCTAGCTAATCCGTGATCCCAACTAGGTTTGTTCACTACGGATCCCCAGACGAGAATCTCCTGGTTCCAACCCGCTTCTCTCGAACCCCTTTACAAATATGAGCTCATCGGTCTTCTATTCTCCCTTGCCATCTACAACGGCCTCACCCTTCCCGTTTCATTCCCCCAAGCACTTTACCGCAAACTCCTCGGTCTGCCCGTGGCAGACATCGAGCACATCCGGGATGGCTGGCCCGATCTCGCAAGAGGTCTTACCAAGCTCCTTACCTGGATGGACGGCGATGTCGGGGATGTATTTCTCAGAACCTACGAATTCAGCGTCGAGGGTTGGGGCACGGCTTTGACGGTGGACATGAAAACCCGGAAAGGGAATCTAGTGTCGTCAGCACAACTAATACCTAGCGAAAATGAATCAGCGGACGCAGAAAGCGACGGAGGGGTCGCCCTCGACTCTTCATTCTCCTCATCCTCATCCTCGTTCACCCAACCCCTCGATACCAGCACTCCACCTCCCATGCGGCCAGCAGCGGGAATCATCACTCCTGCTGAAAGCTCCACGACCGAGGAAGCCGAACTAGTCACAAACGCGAACCGCGAGCAGTACGTTAAGGACTACATTGCCTGGCTAACCGACCATTCCATATCCGCCCAATACGAAGCCTTCGCCCGCGGCTTCTTCGTCTGCTTAGACCGAAAATCCCTCACTGTTCGTCTCCTCCCTTACCCCAATAAAAGAAAAAAAACCCTACTAACCACCGTCTCCCCTAGCTATTCACACCACCCACCCTCCGTCCCCTTCTAGAGGGAACCCTCGAAATCGACATCTCCGCCCTCGAAAAATCCGCCCGCTATGATGACGGCTACTCCCCTAATCACCCCTTAATCAAAGACTTCTGGTCCATCGTCCGATCCTACACCCCGCTCCAAAAGCGCCAGCTTCTCGAATTCGTGACGGCCAGCGATAGGGTTCCCGTTGGGGGTATCGGGAGCGTCATGTTCGTGGTGCAGAGAAATGGGCCGGATAGTGAGAGAGTTCCAACCAGTTTGACTTGTTTTGGGAGGTTGTTGGTGCCCGAGTATGGGACGAGGAAGAAGTTAAAAGAGAAGCTAGAGTTGGCGTTAGACAATGGGAGAGGGTTTGGCGTTCCGTGAGCTTACTTGTTTTTTCCTGTGGGCCGTGACTGCCCACTCCGGTTTTCTTATTTGCTTGCCTTTGTGGATTCGCCGTTTGGGCCTCTCGCTCTCTTTATCTCTTAGAAAGGGGTAATCAGGACGAGCTGTCATTCCTAATAGGGTAACGGATAGCGCTGGGAAGTCGCCGGTCGGTCGCACACGATCCGTTCTTCACCACTTTTTCTATTTTCTTCGAGGGGTTTTCTTTAGAATACCCATCCCTCTCGTTCTTGCTCATATGGGCGATATCATGCATCGGTCCTTTTTCCCACCTTATTACAGGCCGTCTCTCTCGCGTTCCTGTGCCTTCTGCCTTTCCATTCCAGCCATCATTCTAGAATAAGCAATATCTAGTTTTGCAATCCCAAATTGAGCTCAATTTTAGAAAAACTTCTACCCTAGAAAACGAGGAATCAAAGCTAATCGAGCTTCTATTGCTATGAGCTACGTTCTTCTATATTTCCAAAATGAAGAAGATATCGTCACATCTAATCGTTATCATAATCCCCCGGATCCAAAGGCTCCAGCCCACTAGAGACCCTGAAAAATAGGAAGCAAGCATATTCAACGCCCAGCCTTTCAACTTCTCAAGACCCCAATCTCAGCAAACCTTCAACCTTCAAATTCCACACTCAACCTATTCCATTGCCGATACGCCTATCAAATGCGCCTCCGCTTTGACGACGCCTCCGTTTCGATGAGCGACGCGCTGTCCGAGTCAGGCGCGAACTGGTAGGAGCGGTATTCAATGTTGGACCATTCGGCACCTAGTGTTCAAGTATTATTAGTAGGCTACCCTCGTCGGGGAGAGGGGTGCACCGACCAGGGTCTTCGGTAACGTAGGAGATAAACTAGAGCATGTGTTAGGCTCCGATTTAGATACCAAGGATACAAGTATGCAGAGACTCAGACAACTTACTCCCCCATGCGTGATAAGGACAATCTCCTTCTCTGGTCTAGCTTTCAGCCACTCCCGAGCAGCCTTCGCACGGACTTGGATTGCATCAGGTGTAGCTGCGTATCTACCCGCCTACACCACAACCAGCACCCTCATCAGTAAACCATCCATCCCCAGGAGGAAAGCCTTCCAAATCTCCCCATCCTCACCTTAACATACCACTCCTCACCCACCTCCCCAAAATCGAACACCCCTTCAAACTCCTTATCGAACTCCTTACGCAACTCCTCCAACGGACTCCCTATATCACACGGAGCGGAGTTTCCCTCCTGTACATCTGGAAGCACAATCACACGCAAGCCGCGCTGGTGGATTAGCGTTGCGAAGCCGTGGAGGGCCGTGTAGAGCGCGCGGCGGAGAGGTGAGGACACAAGAAGCTCGATGGTGTCATGGTGAGGGAAGCTCAGGTTCAGGTTCACGCACTGCTGGTGGCCGAGGGGGGTGAGGTGCGGATCTGGTATGTGATGCGCAAATCCGACGTTGTGGAGGCCTTCGGCGTGGCGGACTATATGAACTGTTGGGGACACTTCGAAGCTCGTCAGTCGGGGTTTCGTCACACTCACCGTCCACAGGAGACACCGTATATAGGGAGGGATAGGAAGTGGTGCCGAGCGTCACAACATACTGCTAAGCGTCTGACAACTGTATTGAGACGTTGCTGGGCTGCTTCTGCAACCTGGTTGATAAGAGTGTTTTTGCTCGCGAGTGCCTCAACCGTTTGGCGCCGCTTTAAACGGCAAGGTTACCCGCGCGAGCACATCCCATAACTTCATCCTTCACATTCCGTCCCATGTCAGTGCCCCAAACACAGCCCGTCAAGTCTCAGGCGAAAGATATACGCGCCTATAACTCCTCGTAAAATGGGAGACCGGTCCCCTTCCCACCCGACCGATCGACCGTCCTCCAACAGAGTGCAGTTGGGCCCCAACGTCCCAAGCACTCATCGAGCACGGGGCATGGCACGCCCCGCAATTATGAGCAAAACAGCAAAAAATTGGTCCAAGTCTCGCAAAGCCCAAAGGCCCAACCATATTATAGCTTCAATAACGGCGAGCAGACCTCCTCTCACGATCTTCCCTCTTCCGCGGAACGCCAATCTTCACGAAGGTCTTCGGCACTCAGGCTCATAACATAGAACATTAATATGAGCACTCCTAGCACAGCCATCCGTATGGAAGCTACGTTGCGGTACCTGCAACAATTGGTCCTTACCATTCCCTCTTCGCCCCTGGTCGTGATATTCCTCCACGAAACGACTACCGAACGCATCACGCAGATCCGTGGAACATCATGGGTGCAGGAGAAGTTCATCGTCACAGATATACATGATCAGAACTGGCCAGGCAGGTCGCTCGACACCATGATGCTTATCGACAGAGACCCGACCATGAGAAATATATTTCACATCAAATTTCAGTCGAGATTGGGCAAGATGGGCTCCTCGTCGATATTGCAGTCAGTACACCTGATGGCAGCAGTGTGAAAGATGCGGAGATCCGATTATGCAACACGCATCACAACACAACTCTTGCTAGCGCCCGTATGGTCCCATCGTGCATGCGCGCATATGACCCTTGCTTGCTCCCGATTGGTCCCATCTTGTGTCTTATAGCGCGCACTATCCATCGTGCATACGGCTCTGCAAAAATTGAGATGGCTTTACCTCATACAGTCTTCTAAGTTTATCAACTTCTATAAGTTAGAAGATAGCTTTATTTACTACTTTCTACTTTCTTTTTGCTGTCAAAGTTGTGAGAACTATCGAAATTTTTAAGACCAGTTCTTGGTTTTAAGCTAGAGAGCCGGTTTGGGAATTGGCCAATCTGGCATTCAACCAATACTCCATATCATTGATAGTTTGGAAGGACGGTTCCTCCTCTCCGTACCAAAAAATGAGCGCGCGACATTCAAATATGAACATGGCCATAACTATAGGGTAGCTGCACCGGTTCCCGCTCCACGCCCAACTGCAGTTGACCCGTTTCTCCGACAACAGAGAACCACCCAAACCGGTATTCCCTGTTCTGCGCCCTCAGGTTTTTAGCCCTTTGCTCCACCGTCTTCGCGGTAGCTTCGTGTACGTCGCCCAGAAGCTTCCGACTCCGGCACATGTACAGGATCTTCGAAGATAGCGTTAACGGCTTTCTTGGGACGACGGGAGTCCTCCGACTGAAAAGAGACACCCAAATAATAAAGTCCATGATGGCGAATGGATAGCTAGCATAACCCAGAACCTTGGTGGAGGCCTGTAAGGTTTCCGGAACGTCAGAATCAAGTGACGTGTAGGCGATCTTCCAGATGCTATCGAGCAGTGCTGGACAGAGAACAATGAAGATTTGGGATATAAGGGACCCAAAACTAATCCAGGCGACAATGGGGGAGCCCGAGAAAATACGGGATAAGGGATTCATACTGTCGTAGTCGGCGATGATGGCGTTGGTCCTGCTCATGTTCGGCCTATCAGTAGCGAGTTGTCTCCAGGGCTCGATAAGACGCACTCCCTCATCAGTCGCAGTCCATAAGGCTGTTGTCATCGTGCACGAGAACATAGCCAGAATTCTTATCACCTTCGGTGACCATACTTTTGAGGAGAATTCAGCCTGGTATCCTGCGACCTGAAACGCTATATATGGACCCAGGAAGAGAAGCTCAGTCAACACAAGAAATCGTCCCCACAATACCCAGGGGTGAGCTTCCCAACGGCTCTGCTGGAAAGTGGTATCGGGCTGCAGAGGAGAGCTAGCGGGGGTCATATTTGTATTAGGTTCCCGGGCGACATCGGATGTAATTCTGGTCACCAATACTGGAGAAGATCCGGCCTCCCGCGTGACCATGGTGTGGCGAAGCTGGAAGCGACGGTTCTGGAGTTCTTTGTCGATATGGGCCTGAGTTTGGTAGACGGTGATGTGTTGAAAAACTGGCAGGATGTTGGAATTGTAGATCAGCGATGCCAGACCAGATAGACCCCCAGGATCGGTCGAGAGTCCGTATCTCCGCGTCCGCAAGGTAAATAGAAGAATAGCCGCGAGCACAACCATGACTGATGTCAAGCTCAACACGGCGCACACCACGGCCAGGTTCACCACGACTCTGAAATTCCCGTTGTACTCAATTTCCCACATGTTGTCATGGGCGATGGGGAGAACTACGAGGGCCAGAAGGTATAGAGTTGAGGAGAGACCGACGCAGTAGTGGCGTCGCGACAGAGCTACTAATGGAGCTACTAGGCAGATCAGTGACAAATAATCAAGGCTAAGGGAATCCTCAACTGTGGCGCCGTGAGGTTGGTTCATTTGGTAGAATGGTTCGAGCCGGCGGACATCGGAATCGACGATTCCCCAGAGGAATCCAAGCAGGACCGCGCTCATTACGGGAAGAAAACGCCAGGCGAAGTACGCAGAGGCCTCGTCTCCGAAGACGAAAAAGGCGCCGTCTTTAGCCTTGTACTTTGAGAGAACCAAACCTACGAGGGATATCTGGGCAATGTGGAGACCCACAATTACTACGATAATGAAGCCGGGGTGGAAGGACCATGGTTTCCACGACGCTGTTTCGCTGGTCTCGTTGGCTATCAAGGCCCATTTAACCGTTGAAACTGAATCTAATTATCTAACACGAGGACGGGGAGCGCTCACGCATTTCGGATGAGTACTGTTGGCAATTAATCTCCCGCATCTGAACATGTCCCACACTCTTCTCCGCCCGGGACTCAACTGTCCCGCTACAGTTGGACCTTTCGGGTTCCTGATTATGACCCAGCATCGTAGAGGGCTCAGGTGGTGGCATGGGAGCTGCAGCGGTGATAGCTTGGCCCTGCTGAAAGCTGTCTGGACCATTCTGACAAGCGTGGGAATCCACTGGGGGGTGCATTTTCGGGAAGGCTAGTTTGGGAAGGCACGATGGGGTTTAGTAGCCGTTGTGTGGTGAACTGCTGTGAGTTGGAAGCATACCAGACATTGAATAAATCCAATCGACAGAACGATGCAGTGGTTCTCACAGCTCCTTCTCGCAGAGTTACAACAGGGTGATGGCCATCTAGCAAATCATTTGAACCTTATATGAGAATACTGCACGTCACAGGGATGAATGGCAGGAAGAACATATTCGCCAGCCAAGGTCTAGGGCAGCGTCAATCAACCACTGGTAAAGCTGTTTAGACCGTGGCCGAGCAAGGAGGTATTATTAGTGACAGCAGCAGTCTGCCTTGTTTTGCAACCGAAAGCGATGAAATGTCTTGTGCCCAAGGCGTAGTCGGCTCCGAGTGTTATTTATGCATCTGCGTAAGTTCTGATAGAGAGCTCTAGCCCCTAGCTCAGTCAAGTAGAATATAGTAGTGCATAGCGGCTTTAAGATCCTACTGGGCAAGATATATGCAGAGGGTAAGCACTTCCCTGGAGCGGGGACACACCATGGGAACACCTACACCATGAAGCAGAGTAATCCATAATACATGCGAAGAGGCGCAATAGGCGTTATTCTTATGATGACATGCAAGAACCAATCATATCAAAAAGCCGCCTTCCACTGATTCCCATCCGCCCCACCCTCACGCCAGGCGGACATCAGCAGACAGCATCACGGTACAAAAGCAATAAACGAGTATATATATACTATGCTTTTTCCCCAGAGACGAATTTCTTTTTACGAAGCAACGTTAGTGAAAAGAAAGCCTTTGTGTGAGCCTTGCGCCTTCACTCCTGGGAAAATCCGCTGACATTGTGTGTGATAAACTGCTGTCGATGACACTGCGGAGCTTCCGTTGGCTGGTCGCGCCAAGGCCCGAGCAGAATGTTTCCAGGGAGTCCTTCAAACAGCCGCACAGCTACCCCACCCCGAGCCCCACGGCACTTAAGGAGGAGATCCTGTACCAGCGGTTGGACGCAGCCGGATTGGTCGCCCCGACCAAAGTCGTCGAGTAGTTAGGTTAGACCAAGATGCAGCTGCAGAAAAGGCAATGTCGCGCGAGGAGAAATTGTGACGCTAGTTACTTAGATAACCCTTAGGCCTTCCGACATAGCATCTCACTTTTCCCTATCTACTCCTGTAGTCTACTGACAGGTACAGCTAAGGGAACGTTAAATCTCGTCACCACAACGAGCCTGGCCCAACTGAGTGAACCATCCATGGCCTCATCACCCTACGCAAAGAAATCTACCTCCGAAGTGCCCCAGAGGCCGGACGACGATGAGATAGCACCAGTCGCATCGCAGACGCAAACCCAAGCCCAATCCCCCACCCTCCACCGCAGCACCGCAGAGGTCCAAGAACTCCCTCAAGCACAAAAGCCACCTGTTGGGTAAGGACTAGCCTTAGTTACGATATACCTGATCACACTCTTTTCCCCCGCCTCACTTTCCTGAAACTCTTATTCTAATACCTCACCCACTTGCTCCGGCAGCATGGCAGAAGGCCAAACCCCCGCCCCTACCGCCCCTCCACAAGGCCCACAGGCTTCCCACCAGCCCGAAGGGGAACCCATTACCACCTCCGAGAAAACCGTCAGCAAATCCCCTCCCCTCCCCTCCGCCGGAGAAGTGACATACCCCACTGCGGTCCCCCTCTCCCACCTCGCAGAATTCGCCGCGCCTGTTGACTGTCCCAGTTGCGGCGAGCGAGCGATGACAAAGACGAAGCGCGTGTCAGGGGATCTTGCACAGTAAGTGTTCCCTCCTCTCCGCCCCTCGAGACTTTGGGTCTTGTAAGCTCTCGCCGATCTCCTGGCGAGTGGGCTCGGCTCACGAAATCTCTTTTCCTTTTTGCGTTTCCCTAGGTGCTCCGCAATGCTCCTGTGTTGCTTTCTCGGCTGCCTATTTGCCTGGATCCCGTTCGTGGTGCCTGGATGCAAGGATTTGGAGCATCACTGCGGGAAGTGTCACGCATTGCTGGCGGTATGGACGGCGGACGGGGAGACGGAGGTGAGGGCTCAAGTTGGAGGCGTGAAGTAGCTTTCATCAGCTGATAGGGGTAAGGGTGAGCTAGCTGCAGTTTTCTTGCACAACAGTAGCCTCGCGGGCATCCAGTTGGCGCCGCTTTAAATAGTAAATTGGATAATACCCACCCCATCACACATCCCGTCCCACATCAGTGCCTCCAAATACGGCTCATCGGGCAGAAAGTCAAGAATTGTACGCGCACATTGAGAGAAGGTTCTCAGAAAGAAGATACCCAAATATGTCCAGAAAACTTTTAAAAGATCAAAAATTGGTTGGAACGTTGTGTCGCTCCAGTTATGACATCTCAATGGGACTTTACTAACCTCTCGAACAGGTGGATTGGAGGTATAGAGACGGAGTGAAAGGATCAAGGAGAAGATAGCAAGGCAGAAAGAGCTGATGAGACGGCGGAGATGGAAGACGCCACGACAGTCCACTGCCTCTGGAAAAGAGCGCCTGTCCAGACCTAGCCACTACCCCAGACTTCTGCCTTTTTCCCAAATCCTAATAATAAGCCTAAAGGCCTCCATGGCAAGGTAAATTTTCTCCGGTCTAGATTGAATAAGACCCCAAACTTTGAAGTTTCAGAGTTGAGACCCTTTCTTCACTTGCATCATACACCTGACCAAGTAGCTGTAAGATGTCGGATGTCGGCTTTTGATCCTTGGTTCGTGTCGGCGGTCGCCCAATAGATCAACTGATATCTATTCTATATCGTAATTGTCGCTACGGTATCCCCACCGGGCGAGTAATCGCATATATACGCAAGCTCGTCCGGGATTTTTTTTTTTTTTCTCATCCGCCCAAAGCTACCTCGTCTCGTCATGCCGCACGTGGGAGGCCGGCGAAGTTGTCACAGCCTGAGGGAACAAAGCGGACATCCGGGAAAGGAGCGTCTTTATTGTTTGGAGACCTCCGAGCCCGCACGGCTCATTAGCGGCCTCGCGGGACGGCGGCCGCACAATATCCAGCAACTTGGTTGATGGATAGAATGTATGCGGTAAAAACGAACCAGGAGTGGGACATGCTGAGTAAGCGCCAAGGCCATCGTTGGGGTATATTTGAGACTTTCCTCATAGCCAAGAGGTAACTAATAGGTACTGCTGAATCACAATGCAAAAATTCGGGGCATTTATAACTATAGGTTCAAAACCAGCTATCACAGATAGTCAAGCATTGCAGATGCTGGTGTGTGAGAAGTTTTGAGTGTTGCCCGACCGCGCGTTTCGGCATTAGCCACTGCTTTATGAGCTCCAAAAAGTGCGCGAATACTTTGCATACCTACGTCCCTCCTGGGATCCACCACGACCATGTCCCGTTTAAAGCCTATTATTATGATCACCCTTCTTATTGCTTCCCTAAATGCGCATGCCACGATGAACATGACTGTTCTCGTCCCAGACGGGACTACGAACCACGGTGACCCGAACTTAATATGTCTCCCCATGAAATGGCACAAATTAGCCTTGTTCTATTTTGGAAACTACTTTGCTCATGCGCTGACCGTCAAATCGGTACCTGGAGAATCGATCGGGGAGAAGGCTCTTAGTGTGTTGCTCTCGATTACCCTTCCGTATGCTGGGGTTGCTAAAGGACTAGACGCAATCTTTCGGAATTCGAGATCCGTCAAAGATAAGCTGCAGAAGGCTGCTCGGGCTGGTGCGCTCTGCGTAGTCACCCGGTCGGAATCCTGGAGACCTCCTACTGGATTCCAGCTGTATATTCGTGACCTCAGGATTGAGGATAATACCCGAGTTGAGAATACACCTCCTGCCAATAATGGCAAGCCTCAGCTTTCTCCTGGAAAGGCACATAATTTGTGCTGACCACAATGCCCTATGTTTAGGTATCGCAATGCGAGAATCCCATATGATGTTAGCCTCTTTGGGGATTTATATTCCCAGATGCTTAGAAAGTTGGGATATGGATACGAGGATCCAAGCCTGGACCGAAGTCCATGGGAAGTACACACTCTGCGACGGCTACGAGTTGACCCGTCTCCCACGGAATACGGAGGTTGAGTGGGATCTATCCAGCCTTTATAAAGAATATCAGGTCGATATCTCGTCGGCCTACAGCATAGCAACACCCATCATTGCCATCTTTCAGGTACTCTATGCATCCTATACTTTGTATCACTCCCGAGGAGACCAACTCCGCCGTTACGGTTATGCTGCATTTTCGCTTACCGTCGTCCAATATTTGGTCATGTCGATAGTGAACTTGGCTGGCTGTTTGTGCACCCCTAATTATCCATGTTTATATGTAATTAGGTCAGATATTATGGGCGAAGCCGAGCTACGTGGAGCCGAGTTTGAAGGAGTCATTGGTAGCGTTACGATAGAAACTGAAGATAACAACGCTAGAAACCCTGCAGGTGGACAAGTCGATTTACTCGAAACGGGAAACCTATTTGAGCGTAAAAGGTAAAGAATGACTCTATTATATTACCCAGACGCTGCCTATTTTTATTGACTTATGGGAATAGTAGCTAACCTATATAGTGGAGGGCAGCTACGGTCTAGCCGCCCAACGTGGGATGGAGGTGAATTCCTCCAAGTACACACACAACACTTCTGTGGAACTTTCCAACTACAAAACGATGGAACAATGCTCCTTTCACAGCAAGCATTGAGCCTTCCTGGACGGACGAACTCTAATCGTGCTTGGACCATTCAACCTGAAAACACCGAATTCAGTGCAGAATCTAAAAGAGTTTTCGTGCCTGCAAGCAGCATGTTTAAGACAAAAGGCTCTGACTTTAGCAGGAAAAGGGAGAGGCCGTTTTATATAGCTCTAGGAATTCTCTGTGCCATTCCTTTCGTTATTATAGGTGCTCTATCGCGCTTCCACAAAGGCGAGAGCACCAGATATCAGCAATTTTTCACAATAGGTTGGCTGGTATCAAGTATCTTCAGCTTAACTACAGGACCGAGGTTTAGGAGCGAGGATTTATCGGAGGGCAGGAGAGGGTGGGCTAATTATTTTCGAAATAAACGTACCCACCATATAGTATATGTTATGTTCTGCTTCTTCTATGGAGGTTTGTCTCTAGGAGGTCCCGTTGTCGTGGGTCAAATGCTTATGAGTTACGGAGATTGCATTCAAATTGATTAGTTGAAATGGCAGATAGTAACCTCTGATGTACACTTCTTCAGTAAACACCCTTCCTAGGAAAAGTATATTCCCAAAGCGCATATAGGGCTCTAGAAATGCTTATAGGATTCAAGGGTTATATCCTTAGCGGGCAGCTGCCTTAAGGCAAGCAACTTCAGGGCATGCTTATCAAACCATTCACATTAAGTTTTACAGATATAACTAAACTACATCCCTGAAGAGAAGCCCCTCAGGTTCTGTAGTGATTTTTTTGCTCCAGAAATTCTCTACGGGATACCACGACACCCCAGTTCTCATTCCTAAATATTATGAGTGAACCGATTATGCTAAGATAGCGTCAACGAGTAAAATCGCCCAGAGGAGTAGCATAAAACATTACCAAGGCAAACTCATCTAGGAAGGTAAAGGACCTATGCGGATAGAGTTTCCACATAGCTAGCCCGTCCGAGGGAGAAAGGCATCTAGTCAGGTAGAATACCCAGGTGAGTGAATGACTATATGGTGATGAAGCCCGGAAGGCCGCAACTTCAGGGAGATCCATTTTCCAGAGACTAACCAAACCACAATAATCAATCCCTTCTAAAAGATGCTGGCCTCATGAGGAAACAAGTTCCCCAGGGTAAAGGGCTCCCGAAGGCCTTACAATTTATGTGAGAGCAAGTTCCCTAGGGTGAAGAGTACTCGGAGGTCATAAACACTACAGGCGAGAGAATTTCTGACATGGATGCCACCCGCAGGGCGCAACGGACCCATTGTCCCTATAAATTCGTCCAGATAGTCATTCGGTTTTTACCGTTAGTGCCGGTAAGCTTGTGAACGCATGGCAAAATCGCCTTGAAGGTAAAGCATCCAGGTGAATCACCGAACGCTTCCACAATGCCGAGGCTGCTCCAGGAATTCTTTACCAATTCATCGGTCCGATCTCTATCCTTGATGAGTCGTCACAGTCTGGGTTCCTTCGTGCTTTCGCCTTCCAGTCCTCCAAGTCTTCCATGCAATGTCATCCCGCACCTCTTAGATTCTGTCCGACCCTACAACAAAATTAAGCACACATTTGGCCAAGGCAGACGGAAATAGATCAGTTCGGTACACAGCGGGTGAGGGTGAGCTTACTTTGAGCCTTTGAAGCGTTTACCTAAGAAGCTTGCTATAAAAAAAACGCAAGACATACTACCCTTAATGCGAAGCATACTCAGATGGACACGGCATGCCTAGAAGTTCGTGGTATTTCATCACAACTCGGGAGAGCCCAAAAAACGATCCGAAACAAGGGCTGAGCGCGAGACGGCGGTGTTGCGGACCGGATCGAAATAGGGATGTGCCATGGCTTCCTTGGCTGTCAATCTCTCCTGCATAGATATCAGCATCCATGGGACAAGTTCCGCACTGCACATGATTTATACTTGATGGTCATATCTTAACAGCTTATCCAAAAGGTCAATAGCGTCACCGCCCACAAATCGTCGATTTTCGACGTTGACGAATTCATGCCAGTTCTTCTTGGGAAACCTGTCAAGAATGCCGTCGTGCTGTACGTCCAACTCAATATCGTACTTGTCGAGGTAATCAATGAGGTCTTCGGTCCCTAAGACCTTTGCGATCTTTACCAGCTGGTCCGAATTACAATTGCCGTGGAAGAATGGCTCCTTGCGGAAGATCATTGAGGCGAACATCGCACCCAGCGACCACATGTCTAGTGAATAGTCGTACTCCTGGAAGTCCACCAGAAGCTCAGGGGCTTTAAGCATCCCAACCCGGACACTATATTCTGTTCCTTCGTGATAAAATTCTGCAAGGCCCCAGCCGATCAACCGCAGCTGGAAAGTCAGGGTTAGCAGAATCCCTAGAAGACGCAAAACCAAAATGAACTGCTATAACAAACCGTTCTCTTCTCGTGGTCGATCACGACATTATGAGGTCTTACATCTCGGTGCATTATACCCTTACTGTGACAAAAGTCTAGGGCCTAGCCAAGAGATGTTCAGCTACAGCATAAAAATCCCTTACCAGCTATATGTACCTTGAGCAGTTCATATATATAATACCGAACATCGTGGTCGGCGAACTTTGGATACAGACTTCGGAAGTCCGTATTGTTCACATACTCAATTATTAGAGATCGAGTTTTACTCTGTTGTGTACGTCGCAGGCTAGAGGTTAGCCCAATCCATTCTACCTTTAAACAGTCCTTGAGAATAGATAGACAAATCAAGCGGACTGACTTGGCTGTCTCTAACGACATCTAAAAGTGCAATAATGTTCGGCCCCCCGGACAGATTCTGCAGGACCTTTATCTCGCGCTTTATCTTCTTCTTGGCCGGCTTGAGAGCTTTAATGACGCATTTCTGATAGTTTGTGATGTTTATGCCCTCAAACACTTCAGAGTGCTTCCCTCTCCCTAGTGACCGCAAACGATTACTTTGTAAGTGGTCGGGCTCCCGGTACGAGTGCACACAGCCTCACCTATCTTCTTTACAACCTCGTAGTTCTCCAACACGCCCCACGAAATGTTCACGCTGTCATAGTCCCAGTATGACCTTGGCTGCTGCTGGTTCACATTCCCATAGATGCGCGCCATTCCGCCGAGGGCCCTTTTTTATTGCTTGCGGAGGTAATGCAGAGGGCAGACGGATGATGACGCCGGTCTTCAGGATTGTGTGAGAGCTATTAGGGTAGTGTATAGTCCGCGCAATGGATGAGGCGACCAGCCCATTTGAAATGATATAAAGATTCGATGATTCAAGGCTGTAAGTGGAGATAGGTAGTGTCTCTCCACTGCGCCCACTCCCCCACTACACTTCAACATCCATCGCTCGTTTAACCTTCCTGGCAATTCCTCCGAGAACCCGCACAGCCTGCGCCGCCGACTATTTCTGCCTACTTCGCGGTAGAATCTCAGTCACGAAGGCCTATTCTACAATCTTTTCAAACTATCTTCTAAGTCAACTCTGGGTCTGTAACACAGCCTTAGTTGCAGTGTCTTCGAACATGAAAATATCCGTCTTTTAGCCTAACTATTGCGGTACTAAATAAATTCAATACGAATCACATTGCGACGGGTTGGCGATCGGGGCAGAGACAAGGCATATCGGATGTGTTGTATAAGTACTGTAGTGCTCGGAGCAACTCCTTGGGGTGTAGGTAGGTTGATTGCTAAAGGAACGTACACGCGAGAAACTATATAGGGGTGGTCTGCCAAGCCCGTGTTGCTCGGCTCCGCCGAGCTGCTCCGGACAGCCATTCCAGGCCAACCTCCGGGCTCCACAGTACTCTACTAGCCAATACCGTCGTTTCATGTGCGGTAGATGTGGTGGGTGCAGAGGAATATCTCAGCCTTATCAAGTACAGCGTGCATACATAAAGTGTGAACCGCCCACTACTAATTCTAGACTTAAGGTGTCCATTCCAAAAAGTCCTACTTTCAATCTAAGAAACGATCATTTCTAATCGAGGCCTTCAGTGACGATGCTTCCACCCCAAGGCCATAGATTAATTAACTCCCCTCTACCTCCGTATCGCAGACGCATCAAAAGCAGGCTCCTACAAAGCCCCGGCCTAGCAACTCTCGACCTCTTTATGAGCAAGGGAGCCGAGTCCCCCCTATTCTTGGAGCGAATGCATAAATTCAATATCGATGTCATTCATATTCTCCGGTCAGGAGAAGTCTGTGCCCCAATCAGATGCAGGACCAAAGATAAATTTGACACCGCCATCAGCTCCGAAGTGCCCCCAAACCGAATTAGCACTTTCATCCTCGCCAAGGATTTGTCTCATATTATGATCGAGACGCTCGGAACTAGATTTAATCTGGCCCCAGAATATTTTGCACTACATCTTAGAGGAATACAACCTTTCCAAACGGGTGAATGGCGTCCATTGATGTTTCCTGAACTGGACTTACTCCCGTCATACTACTTGAAAGCACCCTTCTACTCGGTCGAGATTTACCGGTCTTACTATTTCCCAGGGGGCTTGCCAGAAATCATCGAGCTGCGCAGATCTGAGACCAACCTTCCAAGGGGCGCCTATGTAGCGGAAGGCTTGGAGAATGGAGCAGTTCAAGAGAGAGCATCAGTATACCAAACAAAGCTCGGGGACATAGACTTTGGTGAGAATGGCTAATACTAGCATCATACTGGAGAGGCTAATCATATGGCCGTATTTTCAGGCATTATCCTAACCGATCGCCTTCTTAAAGAGGAGAGACCTATTGCCGGCGTTGACACTATCCTCCACTTCGAAGACCAAGATCCTGACAAAAATCTTTCACCTACCCCATCTAACCAGCGTGATCAACCTACATATAAAAACAAGCAATTGTCTTGCCGAAAGGAAGTTGTTGGGTGGCTCCAGAAATTGTCAGTAACGGAAAGCGCTGCTCTATTTCACCAGGCAGAACCTCTTGCAGTTTGTCCGCTAGTCAGGGTTAGTGCAGCGCAAAGCTCTCTATTTCTGTTTGAGGCTCGGAACAATCTCAACCGTATCTTTAACAAACAACACGATCACAAGTTTCCGGATGATCCCAAATTCTGCCTCCATATTACTCGTCGTCTTCACAAACACCTTTACATTTACCGACAACACTTAGAACAGAATATTCAGGTTATAGCTGCAAAGAGTGTTGATGGCACAAACGAACCTGCTATCACCCAAGATATCGTCTTTCTAAGGCAAGAGATGGATTCTCTACTAAGAAGAGTAGAGGAAGACGTTAAATTCCTAGCTTTCAATATGTCCATTCATCAGGCTGAGCTCGTCAATTATTTGACCAAGATCGCCATTCTTTTCATACCAGTAAGTACCATTGCCGCGGTCTTCGCGATCCCTGGCCCTGGGCTCAGGTTCGCCATATTCGGGGCCGTTACTGGATCCGTTATTGCAATTTTGTGTTTCTGCATGTTTGTGTGGAACCCGGTACATTGGCAGAAGGTGGTGAAACTGAAACTGAAAAAAATGAAGTAACCTACCGTCATGTCCGTTTAAGGGAGGGCGAGTTGACCGCTCTTTGCGGCCAGATCTGTGAGGTCATGTAGATTAGACTGTCCTAGAGTTTGGTGGTCAAGATGTTATAAATTAATCCGTTTGTGAGAGATACACTAGTAAAAATAATGGAGCTCAATAATGAGGTCATTAAGCGGGCGAGTACTAGGGACCGATGCGAGAACGCCTCCGAGGAAGGCCGAAGGAATACTTACTTTTATTGATACCCCTGGTTGGAGGAATCTACTTTCTTTGATCATCTTTGCTCTCGTGTGAGCTGGCGATGAGAAAGCCAGCAATCGCAACCTTAGTGTTGGTAATAATGCTAGCGGGTGCTACCGAGGGCAATTTTATGCTCTTGGATATGCTCATATGTAGGGTTTTGATTTTGATTGATTAGTTTGTTCAATTTGCCAACTCAGCTGCCGCAAGGGCGGCCTTGTGGACAGAGTGAGTTAGTGTACAAATGCATTCAATGTGTTCCATGTGCCTCCTCGGATGCCAACAGTGTTGTGTGGATTTTCCCGTCGTCCGTTCTAGTAAGTTGGGTTATCCTGCAAGTGCAAGAGCATTCGTGATTGCCCGTAGGTCTGCCGCTCTTCTCTGTTTTCCTATTCCGTCTCCCTGCACCTGCTTTCTTAAGCCTTTGTAATTGCTGCATTCTAGCAGCACACGCTTGGCAGTCTGCTGCCCTTGTCGGCCTTGATAGTGGTTCATGTGTATTTGGGACTTTTCTCTCCGAACCTCGCGGAAAAACTGGTGAGTGGAGAGGCATGTGACAAGAGCACTTGAAGAAGCACTGGAAAACTGTTGGATGGGTGTTAACACGCTCGAGCATTGCGTTATGCTCATTTATGGTTTAGCGTGTGACGGTGAATATTAGACACACACACACATTCTCTTAGTTAGTTTTCTTCAATCAATACTCATTTTCTACTCTACATTCGTTCCACAAAAACCTAAGTAACGAAAGGCCTTGATATCAGTTGAATGGCTATCTCCCGCCTCCCCATATTCAGGTGTTTCCTTTGGAACGTTATATTCGGACCACCACTTCCACGGCATAGAAATCGCCTCCACAGTACCCATTGCATTTGTGATCAAGATCAATTTAAAAGTCATAAACTTTGCACTTGCGATCTGATGGCATTCAAAAACAATTCTTGTAGTTAGGTCGTGAAATCCATGCCTTAAACCTCAGTTCGGTACTGTCATCGAATGTTTCAAAGGTATCAAAGGTTTCAATTTGTTGGCCGCTGGTGGGGCCCCTGTTCATGATGGTCGAAAAGGTACTTGTTTGTATCAAAATACCGGAACTTGGAGGCCAAAAAAAAATAATCGCGATGCCCATCCTTATCCTATAAACCTCCATAGCCGATTTCAGTGGCTGGCCAAGGTTATTGGCCAATAGCGAATGAGTAATGGTTTCTCTGATGATGAGGACGATGTGGATCAGCATTATGGAGCGCTAACCCGTTAATTTAACTAGGCTGCTAGGTAATTAGTTACTGTGGGGTGATCACTTGAAAGAATCCCTGTAAATGGAACACAGCTGTGGCTGATGAAATCGAATCAGCTTGCAGCTAAGCCTTCGCTTTTCTTACGCAATCAGCGAACCAGCTGCAGCCACATTATCGTAGTTTCGCCCATTCATCTTAGGCCTTGCTGTGGCCGGGAATGCACTATCATGAATACTTCGTAGATACTGCCTTGGCTGCGTCTCTCGACACTCACCACTTCCGAACTCTCGCGATCATGGCAGAAAAGACGTCCTTAGGGACATCTCCCCCGCCTCCTCTCAAGCTTTTAGCCCTTGGTAAGTATCGATTCGCTCCGATACGGTTCAACGGTCTTTATTCAGCAAACTTGTAGGGGGCTTACATTCAATCGCTGTGCAGATGGTGGCGGTGTGCGAGGTCTGGCAAGCCTTATCATTCTCAAATATTTGATGGAGCAATTGAGCCATGGGGAGAAGGAGACCCTCAGGCCGTGCGAGTACTTCGATCTTATCGGGGGAACAAGTACCGGAGGGTAAGCAGCACTCCGTGGAATGCCCCCTCATAGCATATAGGAGTGCTTCAATATAAATACAGTAAAAAAAAGAACTTTATTGATCTCTAGAATTCTAGGCTTATCGCTATTATGCTCGGCCGCCTTCAAATGGATGTTGATACTGCTATCCAGCAATATATCGAGATGTCCAAGATCGCATTCCAGCGGAAGAGGTCAAGCGCTAATGTCCTTGGCCGTATGAACGATTTCTACAAAGTCAAAGGGACGTATTCGTCGGAAGGGCTCACAGGTATTGTGAAAAAGCTGGCCGAGGAGAAATCAGTTGAGAAAGATGCTGAGGCGAAAATGGAATTGGCAATGACGGCTGCAGACAGTGTTGATGAGATAAAAGTTCGAGAGACAAAGGAGCGCTGTAGGACCTTCGTTTGCTGTTTTACAAAGGGGCTCAACACTCCAAGGTTAATACGGACATACAAACAGCCCTTTGAAGTCAGAAGTCTCTCACTTCAGGACTGCACTATCTGGCAAGCAGCCCGTGCAACATCCGCTGCAGCATCATTCTTCGACCCCATCACAATTAGCCGCCAAGAATTCGTCGACGGCGCCACCGGGATGAACAACCCCGTCGAAGTTGTGCTTGACGAGGCACGCAATATCTGGCCTGATGCCATATCTAGAATCCAGTCTATCGTGAGCATTGGAACTGGAAGGGCAGATCTGAAGGGTTTTGGAGACAACGTAAATGAGGTCATTGAAACTTTGAAGAGCATCGCCACGGAGACTGAAAACACAGAAAAGCGATTCTTCAAAAGTCACAAGCTCATAGGTCTTGAAGGCCGCTACTTCCGATTCAACGTTGAGCAAGGCCTGGGTGACGTGCAGCTTGACGAGCATGAGAAGACCCCCGAGATAGAAGAAGCGTCCGAAGCATACCTAGGGCTCCCTCGGACAAGTGAAGATGTGCAAGCATTTGTCAAAGCCCCTCGTCCGGATTACTGTACGTACCTTTAACAAATCCTCTCTTACCATTCTGAGAATCTGGCGGCGTTTATCATTTATGCGTGACGTCTTTCTTCTGGAGAGTCAAAGGGACTTAAATCACGTCAATAGCAGCATAGACTTCTGGCTCTTTTAGATAAGCCGTCAGAAGTTCAAAACTCTGCTTTGATGCTTCAGAGATGGAGACACTGGGATATTTAAGTGCGGAAGGGATAGCTTCATCTTTTAGAAAAATAAACGCCAACGAGCCAAAGGATACCCTAACCTTCCATCACGGCATTTTCAGATTCTGATCATTCTTATTCTTAGTGCCTCCACTCAGCGGTGATGCGAAAGATAATGCGTTAAAATGGTTGACTGAGAAAACCTCTGATACCTCCAGTCTACATAACAGAAACCGGAAAATGAAGACAGAGGGTACAGGAGCTTGGTTCTTGGACGCTGAGTTTAATCGCTGGAAGACGGCTCCTCGGTCTTTTCTATGGCTACACGGTAAAGGCAAGATAACTCATCCTTTATTTTCATTTCTGTGAAAACATTAATGATTTTTATTCTAACAGTTGGTTGCGGGAAATCTGTTCTCTGGTAAGGAAATTGAATACCAACTCCACAAACTCTATTGATTTGGTCTAGCTCGAATGTTATCGAAAATATCGGAGAGCAGAGGTTAGGTGCACTCACATACTTCTATTTTAACCAGCAAACCGGACGGCAAGATTTCGAGTTGATGTTGGCCTCACTTTTAGTACGGCTTGTCCGAGGGCTCGTACAACCTGACAAGCAACAACAAAATCTATTCCGATTGCCTCGCGCGTTTCACGACCTCTACAACCGGTACAAGCTAGATTCCGAACCTCCCATTGAAGAGCTGCGAGCCGCATTTATCAGTGTTGTGGCAGAGTCCAAATCAACATATATTGTGATTGATGCTCTAGACGAATGTCCGGGACGGAGAGATCGTAAAGATATTCTTGAGTTCCTCGCCACTGTTGTGGACGTTGCATCAAGCAATGCGCACATTTTAATCACAAGTCGCCCAGAGGGCGATATCTCGACAACGATGAACAGTCTGTCGCTTCCGTCTGGATTGATTCAAGTCCCGATTCAAAATAGCCAAGTCGACGGCGACGTCAAGAAACATGTGCAAAAGTGGGTAGCGGAGCACTCCGATTACAACCAATGGGGGGTTGATATCCAAGAGCTCATCATTTCTGAGCTGACAGCAAAATCCAACGGCGTATTTAAATGGGTGGAATGCCAATTGAACGCCTTATACAGCCAATTGAGGATGGTCGACATACGTGATGCTCTGAAAGAGCTGCCGGAGGACCTTGACGAGACTTACAGCCGGATCCTCCTCAAAATAGATAGGATGAAATACACCAAAGCGGCTAAAGCTACCCTGCAATGGCTTGCCTTCTCCGAGCGGCCCTTAACAGTTAATGAAGCAGCCGAAGTTGCCGCTCTCAAGCTGGATACAGAGTCCCCAAATACCGAACCTTGTTCCTCGAAGTTCGAACCCGCCGACAGATTCACACCAGAACAGATCCAAAAAGTCCTATCCCAACTTGTCGCCGTATCTGGGAGCAATTCCGAGATCACCTTCGCACATTTCTCCGTCAAGGAATATTTGAAATGTGAAAGGGTGTGGCCAAAATCATTTCAAATACAGGAGAGTGCTGCCCAATGGTTCATTCTCGAAGGTTGCCTCGCTTACCTTCAACATTACGATAAAACTCCTAAAGGAGTCGGTTTAGAGCGATATCCTCTTCTCCTTTACGCATGCAAGTATTGGTCACATCATGCAATAGCATTGTGCTGTGACAACAATCAAGATGTCATAAAAAGGCTGGCTGAACTCCTGGCCAAGTTCAATGGCCCAACTTTAACTTTATCTACGAGAGTAGTACTTGGCCTTAAGCGTCGTCGGTCTCCCGAGAAGCTACAAGCCATCTTGTCACACTGGTTTAAAGACAACCCATCTCATATCGTGTTACCATTCGTCCTGCACGACAGTCTTAAAGCCTATTCATATTCGAGCTTCATTGGGAGGCCCGAATTCGACTTCGAGAGCGGCTTGGCACTTTGTGCGGCCTCCGGTGCCGGCGAAAAAGAACTGGTCAAATTACTACTTACCGGCGGCGCTAACGTCAACGCGGTGGATAGCGAACGAAGGGCTCCGCTGCACTACGCAGCACGGAGCGGGCATGAGGAAGTCGTGGAGATGCTGCTCCAAGGAGAAGCCAGCATCGAAATGAAAGACAACGTGAGGGGCACACCGTTAGCCAGCGCAATCGAAAATGGATCTAGGGGGGTTACCAAGCGCTTACTTGAGAGAGGTGCCAATGTAAACTACCACTATATACCAATTGTAAGTGGGACCCAGCCCCCCCTTCCAATCCTATAGGTCAATGGCTGACGCCTGCGTCCTTTGCTATTGCAGGAGGTAAGTCAAACCCTCGCCCTCGCTCTTCCCCCTCCATCCCTCTGGATCGATGGCTGACGCCGGCCTCCTTTGCTATTGCAGTTTGTAAGTCGAACCCTCGCCCTCGCCCTTCCCCCTTCATCCCTCTGGATCAATGTCTGACGCCGGCCTCCTTTGCTATTGCAGGTGGTAAGTCGAACCCTCGCCCTCACCCTTCTCCCTCCATCCCTCTGGATCAATGGCTGACGCCGGCGTCCTTTGCTATTGCAGGTGGTAAGTCAAACCCTCGCGCTTCCCCCTCCATCCCTCTAGATCAGTGGCTGACGCCGGCCTCCCTTGGCTATTTCAGGAGGTAAGTCGAACCCTCGCCCTCACCCTTCCCCTTCCACCCCTCTGGATCAATGGGTGACGCCGGCCCCCTTTGCTATTGCAGGTGGTAAGTCGAACCTTCGCCCTCGCGCTTCCCCCTCCATCCCTCCGGATCAATGGCTAACGCCGGCCCCCTTTGCTATTTCAGGATGTAAGTCGAACCCTCGCCCTTTCAATCCCCCGGATCAATGGGTGACGCCGGCCTCCTTTGCTATCGCAGTTTGTAAGTCGAACACTCGCCCCCGTCCTTCCCCCTCCATCCCTCTGGATCAATGGCTGACGCCGGCTCCCTTTGCTATCGCAGTTTGTAAGTCAAACCCTCGCCCTCAGCCTTCCCCCTCCATCCCTCTGGATCAATGGCTGACGCCGACTCCCTTGGCTATTGCAGGGGGTAAGTCGAACCCTCGCCCTCGCCCTTCCCCTCCATCCCTCTGGATCAATGGCTAACGCCGGTCTCCTTTGCTATTGCAGGCGGTAAGTCGAACCCTCGCCCTTCCCCTTCCATCCCTCTGGATCAATGGCTGATGCCGGCGTCCTTTGCTATTGCAGTTGGTAAGTCGAACCCTCGCCCTCACCCTTCCCCCCCCATCCCTCTGGATCAGTGGCTGACGCCGGCGTCCTTTACTATTGCAGTTTGTAAGTCGAACCCTCGCCCTCGCCCTTCCTCCTCCATCCCCCCGGATCAGTGGCTGACGCCGGCCTCCTCTGCTATTGCAGGTGGTAAGTCGGACCCTCGCCCTCGCCCTTCCCCCTCCATCCCTCTGGATCAATGGCTGATACCGGCCTCCTTTGCTATTGCAGGTGGTAAGTCGAACCCTCGCCCTCACCCTTCTCCCTCCATCCCTCTGGATAAATGGCTGACGCCGGTGTCCTTTGCTATTGCAGTGGGTAAGTCGAACCCTCGCCCTCGCGCTTCCCCCTCCATCCCTCTGGACCAATGGCTGACGCCGGCCTCCTTTGCTATCGCAGCGGGTAAGTCGAACCCTCGCCCTTCCCCCCCATTCCTCTGGATCACCGGCTGACGCCGGCACCCTTTGTTATTGCAGCGGGTGAGTCGAATCCTTGCCCTCACCCTTCCCCCTCCATCCCTCTGGATCAATGGCTGATACCGGCCTCCTTTGCTATTGCAGCGGGTAAGCCGAACCCTCGCCCCCTTCCCTCTCCCTCCATACCTCTGGATCAATGGCTGATACCGGCCTCCTTTGCTATTGCAGGTGGTAAGTCGAACCCTCGCGCTCGTCCTTCCCCCTTTATCCTTCTGGATCAATGGCTAACGCCAGCGTCCTTTGCTATTGCAGGTGGTAAGTCGAACCCTCGCCCTCGCCCTCGCCCTTCCCCCTCCATCCCTCTGGATCAATGGCTGACGCCGGCCTCCTTTGCTATCGTAGTTGGTAAGTTGAACCCTCGCCCTCGCCTTTCCCCCCTCCATCCCTCTGGATCACCGGCTGACGCCGACGTCCTTTGCTATCGCAGGCGGTAAGTCGAACCCTCGCCCCCGTCCTTCCCCCTCCATCCCTCTGGATCAATGGCTGACGCCGGCCTCCTTTGTTATTGCAGTTGGTAAGTTGAACCCTCGCCCTTGTCCTTCCCCTTCCATCCCTCTGGATCAATGGCTGATGCCGGCCTCCTTTGCTATTGCAGTTTGTAAGTCGAACCCTCGCCCTCGCCCTTCCCCTCCATCCCTCTGGATCAATGGGTGACGCCGGCCTCCTTTGCTATTGTAGCGTGTAAGTGAGCCCGATTCTGGCCGACCAAATTTCTGTTAAATATAGTCCTTAGAAGCCGCTGTCACGTGCCGCCGAGGCAGGGCACGAGGCGGTGGTGCGACTGCTCATCGAGAAGGGAGCCGACGTCAAGGCGGAGGACGGTGGTGGAAGGACGGCGCTCCACAGGGCCGCCGAGGCAGGGCACGAGGCGGTGGTGCGGTTGCTCATCGAGAAGGGAGCTGACGTCAAGGCGAAGGACGGTGATGGAAGGACGTCGCTCCACAGGGCTGCCGAGGCAGGGCACGAGGTGGTGGTGCGGCTGCTCAAGTCCGCTTGATGCAATCATTGAACCCACCTCTCTCCAAGCTTCAAACCCCTTTGCCGCCCCCATCCCGTCACGCCCCTTTGTGTTTGACTCCCCATCTCGACGTGGTTTCGTCCACATCATGTTGCCTTTCCATGCGCCTGACTCCCATCTCGGCGCCTTTTCATCACCAACCTGCCAACCGCGCTCCCTACCAGCGCAATATAGCCACTTAGCAGGGAAAGATAAAGTGCAATAGCAAGCTATTTGTAATTCTTCTACCTATCACAGCCTATTTTGAGCCCCCTTATCCAATATCAGCCACTTACTCTAAAATACGGCTCACTCCATTTCTGGCACCCTCACGAAGCTAAAGCTAACTTTACTGCAAGAATCGAGGACTTGCAGACAGACAATGCAAAGTTGACTAAAGTTTAGGCACAATGGAACTTCCGGCATACTTTCCTTAAAAAGAGTACTGGCACCAAGATCTGAGCAGAGTGCTTCTTGGAAGGCCTTCGAGTGACTATTTTTCAGTACACACTTTGGCTCTACAGTATCATGGAGCCCGGGGGTGGACAGAGAAGTAGTCATTCAAAAGAGTTCCGGGAAGCACTGACCCTCGAGTCTCCGTCTTGCCACTTACAACAGTCAGCAAAGATCTGGACCCTCTCTTTTCCTCTCCTCATCCACTTCATCCAGACAACAGAGACAACAGAGACAAGGAAGGCTCAAGAAGAGGCCTAGAACAGCAAACTTCGGCCGTAGCATTCGGCTTCCCGATGCTTAGTCTAGATCGGCGTTGAACCTTGAGTTTCCCCGGCTTCTAGCTCCGTCCGATCCGGGCTCAAGATGGGTTCGATCAGCTTAGTCGATCGGTGAATGCGACGGCTCAGCAAGGGGGAGGCTTTGTACAGTACCAGCGGACGCTGGTAGGGTATGGGAAGGCGCTTGGCCCCAACCACACGTCGACACTAGCCACGGTCGGCAACCTGGGCCTCTATAAAAACCAGGGGAAGCTGGCGGAGGCGGGCGCCTGTACCAGCGGGCGCTTGTCGGGGAAAGAGAAGGCGCTTGGTCCTTGTTGAGAATACTCAACTTTGTATTCTTAAATCTCAGAATTATTAACCCGAGACTACCCAAGATTGTATGCGACTACTCACTGTAGATAAGTTATCTGATAACTGCCCACGTCCCGAGGCTAAAGCGGAATTAACCCCAAAAACTTTTAAGCCCGTCTATTGGGTGTTTGCACGTGACTGGGAGATCGGGATATCGTTCCGTTTATGGAGGCAGCCTAGTGGCCGAGTGAGAGAGCTGGCAAGGCAGACTGGGGAGGCAGTGGGTGCTGCACGGAACGGCATCATGAGACAGCCCTCCTCTTTTTATATTATGATTTATTCGCATCTTGAAGGACATGGATCCATTAACATCGCTATCGGTCGCAGGCGCCATCGTGCAGTTCGTAGACTTCGGTTGTCGATTGCTTGCGGAAGGGCGAGAGCTATATCGGTCGACGACGGGGGTCCTGACGGCCAATGAAGAACTCGAACTAGCTACAACAGACCTTCGTGCACTCGTCAACAAGCTTCGTCACTCCTTCACTGGACCGTCATCTGAGGTGTCCCAATGTTTTACGAAGGAAGACCAAGAGCATCGACGGTACTTCGATACCATTTGCGACGAGGCTGTAAAAGTCGCGGAGGAGCTCATTAGAAGATTAGATAAACTGAAGCTGAGAGGGTCTGGAAGTCGGGAATGGAAGAGCTTCCGGCTGCTGATTAAAGGAGCTTGGTCTAGAAATGAGGTGGCCAGCCTGACAAGGCGACTGTTAGACCTGAGGAAGGCACTAGAAACCCGAGTATTGTTCGCTATTAGGTGACTAATCTCTGTATTATAACTAATTTTCCCAATCGTGCCTAACCAGCTTTAGGGAGAATCTTGATGCTGCCTCTATCCGTTTGTCTGCACGCTTCGATGCACTTGATGAACAGACACAACGCATCATTTCGACCTTGCTTAACAACAATACAGTATTGTCTCAAGAGATCACAGTCACACTCTCTCAGATTGTTAATCGTCTTGAAGCTATCAACGAGGAACAGCACAGGCGGGCTCGTGATGTGATTCTTGAGAGATGGCAGCGCAGAGCCGAACCTGGCAATATTTATGATATTACTGCGAGCGTAGAATTACTCAGTGTTTCGTCGGAGGAAGAGGATAAATTGCGAAATGCCATCCAAACAGCTATTCTCGAGAGTTTGAAATTTCCTACAATGACAAATCGGTACGAGGACGTGGTTGATGCCTACCCTGAAACCTTTGAATGGGCTTTTCACGATTCGAACGAAGACCGGTATCGAAAGGATTTTCACGAATTGAGCGAATATCAGTCCCCAAAAGGTTACCGTGACCTGGACGAAGAAGATTCCTCATGCAACTCTCATGATTCGAAATGGTTCCCATGGAGCAGCTTGCCGAACTGGCTTAAAAAGGGAAAAGGCGTGTACTGGATCCATGGAAAGGCCGGTTCGGGAAAGTCGACGTTGATGAAGCATATATTTGATGATCAGCGAACACACAAATATCTTTCGTTTTGGGCCCGGAACGCGTTTCCACAAGAGGCACCTCTATGTCTCGCAACGTTCTTCTTCTGGAATAGTGGGACAAAAGAACAAAAGTCCCAAATGGGGCTGCTCCGCGCTCTTCTCTTCCAGGTCCTGGAACAGTACCCCGACCTCATCCCAGTCACGTTCCCGGCGATTTGGGCCCGCCGATATTCAAGGGCTGTCAAGTCCATACCATCGGTATCGACGGAATCATGGTCTCTGCGGGGATTATCAGCAGCGTTGAAGACCCTTCTTCAACAGACAAGCCTGCCACTTAATATCTGTTTTCTGATAGATGGACTCGATGAATTCGGAGGCGATCATGAGGATATCGCAGACCTATTCAAAGATGCGGCGAATTCGCCCTGCGTAAAGGCTTGTTTATCTAGTAGGCCATGGGTCGTGTTTGAGGACAGCTTCCGCGATTGTCCGAGTATGCGACTTCAGGATCTCACCCGCAGAGACATCGTGCATTATGTCACAGACAGATTCCATCGAAACAGTGCATTCCAAAGACTCGAAGCAAAAGACCCCGGGCCAGCTCTCGCACTTATACACGAGATTGTTGGCAAGGCAGATGGCGTATTCTTATGGGTCCGAATCGTGGTAAAGTCTCTTTTGGACGGGATTAGAAATCTGGATGCCATCCCGGATTTATGGATGCGGTTGCGTCTTCTCCCGCGAGAATTAGAGCCACTCTATCAACATCTCTTGGCTTGTATCGAGCCTGTTTATCTACTTTGGGCGTCGAAGGCCTTTCAAATTCTTCGCACTTCCCGAGAGCTCAATACTGAACCTTTCGGGGATCCTCTGCCACTGGACGCGGGATCGGCCCTCGGCGTCAGGCCCCTGTCAATCCTAGCCCTCTATCTTGCTATGAATCCAGGGATTGATGTTATGAATAGCCCCGAGCTTGCAACCCAAGTAGGCATCAATGCGAGATGTCAAGAAACCCAAATCCAATTAACAGCCCGCTGTGCCGGTTTGCTAGAAGTCCCACTGCTGAAAGGCCAAAAGAAGATTCGGCAGGATTCTCTAGTGCAGTATTTGCACAGGACTGTTCGAGATTTTCTTGAAACCGATGCTCAGTGGTCTGACTGGTTAGCTCATACAGCTACGACCGACTTTGATCCCTGCCTGTCTATGATGCACTCCTCGATCCAACATCTCAGGATTGTTTTTCGCGAATACTCCGGCAAATCCCACCTCGGCCGCGACATGAGGATAATAAACTCCCTTGCAGCAGACACCATGGCCTATGCGTTTTGCGCTGACTCGAGAGGCACTAATCACCAAGCCGAGTTTGCAATGCTTGATGATTTGGAGGAGCTCATGACTTTCTATGCTAGTCCCTTACACGCCGGTGTCATTCGCCACTGGAGTCAGAGACTTATTGCTGTAGTAGAGAGTGAGCAGCCCCAAATGGAGTTTCTAGGCCTCGCAACAATCTATTGTTTGGCTGCATATGTTGAGGAGAAGCTGAAGCAACGCTCATCGTCTGAAGCAAAAGACGCGGCGATTGATCTAATGCATCATCTTTACTCGCGTCCTTATAAACACATGCTTACATGCAGTGTGCCCTCACAAACGGCGGCAATAGAATCTTTGTTGAGTTCAATTTGTGCAGAAGATCTCATGGAGATCGAAGGGAAGCTGGAGTCGCGTATGATCACATATCCGATTGATGTCGATTAATCCTGTGGGATGATGATATTTTTTTCCTGGCTTGACGATTACTTTCCAATAATGATATGCAAAAGTGAGTTATTTCGATTAGTTTAGACGAATGAGTAGGATTGTGGGATGGGGTGCTACGCATCCTGATTTTAGACCATAGAGCTAGAACCTTTTCCTAGCAGACATCGCAAACCACCCCCACAGTCGCTCTACGCTGAGTCATCCTTATATATATGAGTAAGCTGAGCCTCTACCAACCCAAAAAAAAAAAAACAAACGCCACATGGAACAGTCACACAGAATACCCTGTTCATCGCATGGTGACAGGCATGAGATGTGGACCCCTCTGTCCGGGTCCCTTGCATCTCAAACTGCCTATGGTTGGAGAGTGCAGAATGCACGGCGATGTATGTATATTGTTTACAACAAGCGACAAGAATCACTTCAAAAAATAAACTCTCAGCACGGAATTCTCACGGGGAAGAAATAATTCCTCTTTCGGTCTCTCCTGCTCAATTTCGACACGGTGATGCGAGTCTCCCGTCTCCGCGAGATGTCCTGATAGCAATATTCGTTATTTTCACCCTCTCCTCCTCCTAAACTAACTATAGCTACGCCTCGTCCTACTGCTACAACTGCCCCTTGAACTGGATTCGAGCAGCAAAATCAAAATCAAAAAAGACAGACGGCTTCTACCTTGCCACTTCCATGATATCACGAATCCCTCCCCCCTATTTTCCTAGAACATCCCCTCTAGCAAGCCTGAACCTATAAATACTTCGAGCATCAACTAAGAACCATCCTTCCATCCCCTCTCTCTTCCCCACTGCTACGATTCTCTGTTCGCCAGGCCAGCTATTCCTCCACGGCGACCTCCACCACCTCCACAGTGCTCTCCTTCCTCCTTCCCAGGAACACGGCAGCGTTCTTCCATACGCTACTTCTCCTCCTCCCTCCCCCTTCTGATTCTCCGACGCTGCCGCTAAACGCAGAGAGGATGCTACTCCGTCTCCGCTCTCTGCCTTCTTCATTGGCACCACTAGTGCTGAAGGCATTGCTAAGGCTAAGCCGCCTTGACTCCGGGTACATGGAGTCGGATGGGCGACCTAGTTGATTCGGTCTCATTAGCTGAGGTATGCTCCCTTCAATGTCGACCTTCCCGCGTTGTTGGGCGATATTATGGTTGAGGAGGAGTTGAAAGGTCTTTAGTCCGGAGTGCAGAAGGAGAACTTACGTAAATTCCCTGCGCCGCCCCTGCCGAAGCTATGATACCTCTCCCCCCCAATACTCTCACCGTTGCTATTGCTATTATTGCTGTTCATGTTGTTTTGGTTGCCAATGCCCACAACGATGGTAGTAGCGCTACTGATAGTGCTCGTTCCGTACGGCTGCTGCTGGATATATGTAGTATACGCCAAGGGAGGGCAATTAATCGTCTCGGCGGACGCGTTTTGGAAAGGCTGGAATTGCATCTGCTCAGCTTCTCTCGGCGGTGCTTATAACTCGTCGAGCAGACCCACCACAGCCCACCGCAAGTGCGGAGAAGCAGCATTTTGCTCGCCCATGACGCGCCTCCATCACACCACCCCACAATCCACCATGAAGACGGTGAAGCGCGAGATATCAGCATCTCCCATGGGCCAAGATAAGGCCAAGCCTTTGCATTGGCTCGCCCGAGCTCCCCGGACTCACCCCCGCGATTAAACGTCGCATGCACGGGTGAGAGATCGGGCAAAGCTTGTCCTGCCTTTGCAGGTGACGGCGAACTTGGCAGGGCTGTGGCATTGCTTAGATATGTCGAGATAGCGAATCGCCTCCTCATAGGCGGCTGGGATATTTGTGGCTTCTGAGGGATTTCCCATCTCCCCAAACCGTCGAAAGACCGGGCCAATGAATTCCGGGTTTTCTCTCCTGCTCGTGATGCAAAGTACACCGTGCCTACAATTTACAACAACTTCCTCATCTCAACTAATTGCCCCAGAACGGCCGAGATTGCAACCCGCCTAATCTCATGCAGCTTTACGTAGCGGTTGGGAATTGGCCTCTATCAGCCTAGATAGTGGCAAGATGCGCCTCGAGAAAACAGATATGGAAATCCCCAGTCGTGAAATCGCGCAACATCGAGAATGGTCATCCCGACAAACAACCGCCACTTCACCAAGTAGTTATCAGGCAAGATAAACTATGTAGCTTTCCAAGTGCCGAGGGATTGGGGTATTTCCCGATTCGGAGTAAAGGCTTAGGAGTTTAACATTGGTGAAAGAAATGCAAGCCATAGCCCCTCCGAGTAGGTCTGCAACAACGGTTCTTTGTTTAACGACCACTCGTTCTGTAGGCAAAGAAAGGATCTCTACGTCTCAAGCGCAGGGAAATTGTAAACCATGCATTCAACTTCCAATCTTCCATTAGACTGTCATGAGCCTAAGCAAGTACGAACACCTCGAGGAGGTTCTTCTCCTTGAGAAAGAGGAGAGCTGCGCCATTGTTCCCGCCGATGATATATTCGCCAAACCGACAACGACGACATGGATAACTAGAAGACGGCAAGACGGCAAGGTAGGCAACCCAACTCTGCATTTCCCAAAGGTATTAGGGTTACACCTTCAACTAACGGGTAACAAACGATAGTTGTTCCTGGCGGTCGAGTTGGAAGATAGCATCGGCCTCATAGACAGAGTCGGGGAGGGCCTGAAGAGGCTTTTAAACCACCCTAATCTCGTTTGCTTGGTCGACATCGCCAGAGATAGTAAAGTCCCAGGGGGAGGCAAGGACTTTCTAGTGTGGGATAAGTGCGACACAAACTTAAACAAGCTTTTCTTACAGATGGAAGAACAGAGGAGGAAAGAGAGGCTGTAATGAATGACCCCAAATCGCTCGCTCGGCTCATAGCTCATTTCCGCGGTTGTTGCAGGATAATCCCGGAAGGCCTTTGCTGGCATGTCCTAAATGGAATTAACCAAGCCCTTCTATTCCTCCACACTGGACTCAAGCACATAAGTCTGTGGAATCGGCTCATGGCAATTGACGACGATTGGCAAGGAGTACTGTGCGCAGACGTTAGTCCAGCTACGAGTAAGTCACGACCCGTCGGGCCCCCACGGGATGCTTCCCCTGATAAGCGGATCAGTACATTTCAGGTCACCCGAGGGAACGGCCACTTACGGAGAGGTGAAGTTGGGCTGTTTCAAAGACGTCATAGTCACCAGCGGTGCATCTGTAGAAGTGCCACGTCCACCATTAAGGCACGGAGGGAAATATACGGCTCCGGTATCAATCCCTTCACCGACAGTAAGTTGGAACGGCAACGGCTAACAGACCACAGGAAATCCGCAAAAATGCCCATCCGTGGTCTCCAGCAGCTGAGATCTGGTCGCTAGGTGCAGTGCTCTACCACATGATGGTTGGACATCCACCTGAAGGGAGGAATATGTCGAAAATAATCCCTCAGGACGATGAATGGGTCCTCTATTATGTTGAAGCTTTACCCAACAGATACAGCAGCGAGCTGAGGACGATAGTGTATGACATGTTGCAGGTCGCGAGGGAACAGAGACCAACCGCTCAACAACTTGCAGCTCGCATTAGCGCTGGGATTAGTTCCTAGAGAGAAAAGACCGACGAAGAATACATCTTGAAGTAAGAACGGCGAATGAGGCAGTGGTTTCAGTGTGTGTGTGTGTGTTTTTTTGCAAGATTGAACATGACGTGGTACAACGTAAAATGAACATTTTCAAGTAGGGATATCGTAAGAGGCCGCGTAGTTCCATCCGCAATATGTGCAAGGCTTCATCTGTGCAACCGTCTCCGCCACTCGCCGCAGGCCCTCTCATGATAAGAGAGCATTTAGCCCATCACTTCGAGGCTAACTCCTATTTACGCTGTAGAGCCCGATATCAACTCCACACAATCATGCCGTGATGCTTGACGGAGCACAGCCCCCCTCCCCCCCCGCCCAAGGCAGAGCCGTGTTATGGGGGCGGCAGCCCATCCGCGATCCCGACGCGTGGCTCCAGCGCTGGCGTTTCATGACCCGAAGAACTGCGACTGCCATTGAAATCTCCGCAGTCCCATTCGGCGTCGAGTTGAGTTGGCGATTACGAAGCTTCTCCCATTTGCGGGAACCGCCCGAGTAACGTGCCGAATATCTATTTATAGTAAGAGGCTGAGTTGGGAGCTTAATCGATATGGTCTTTGTTTAGTCGACTATATGAACCACCACTTGCTCTTTCCTCCTGTCCCAGACTCGCACTAGTGAGATCAACTACTATGATATTGCACCATATAGAGACATGCTCGACGCAAACCTTCCAAGTATGTGATCACCATCATTTTGAAAATACGCTCAATACTAATCTCTTATCCTACAGCGTTCTTTCTCAAACCTGCCTCCGACAATATCAAACACCACCAAACTATCTATTTATCACACCACGATTCGGCGCTCGAGCCGGCATACTCCTTGCACCACGCAGACCCATCGCTAGATGCGTCTAGAAACGTCTACTCCGTTGCCCTTTTCGATTCCTATAATCCAGACGTCCTCTTCGCCGAGATACTTCTGAGGCCAGAATGGACACAGCCAACTCTTTCCGCCGACGAGATACGTCGGAATGGGGGGATACCCCCACGGCCGCACCCTATCCTGCCGACTGAGTTTACAATACAGCTTTACAACCCTGACCAACAGGTTCATGTGAAGCAAATCCAGGGTTCTTGGAATGCGTCAGCCTATTGGGAGTTTGAAATGCCCCAGCAGACGTTCCGGACACCATCAACCTCTAGCCTAGACAAGGGTCGAAACGATCCCACTCTGGCTGCGACTACGCCAAAGATAGTTTTCAGATGGAGGAGAGAAGGGAAATTATCTAAAAGAGATTTGGTATGCGTGATGTGTGGGAAGAATACGAACTTGGACGGGAATAAGAAGAAAGGTGGCAAAGACCCGGATGTCACCATCGCCTTGTTTCAAGGTTTAAAGGAGATCACCATATATGAGCCAAACTTGTATAGGGTCGACATGGAAGATCCAAAGGGCTTGGAGGTTGTGCTGTTATTAGGAGCAGCAGCGATACGCGATATCTATTTCCCCAATAACGTGTGGGACGTCTTCAACATTCAAACACCGAATGCCTCAGGCATCCCTGGACGAAAGGGCTCGTCTCCGCCTGCAGTTCCGGCCGCGGTGGGTGCTACATCATTTCAACCACAATACCCTCTTGCTGCAAACCATAACCGACAGCCTTCACGGTCCACCAGCGATCCCCAACGTCGACACCAAAGCCAGCCTCCACCAGCCGATCCCCTAACTCAATGGCAGATCGATGCCGAAGCTGCCCGTCTCAAGAAACAGCAGGAGGCGGAGCGACAGGAGCGGGAACGAGCCGAACAAGCCGAGCTCAAACGCATAAGAAAGATGCTTGACGCGGAAGAGAAAGAGCAAAGACGCAAGGATGCCGAAATCGCCAAAGAGACGGAGCGACTTCGCAAGATATACGGAAAGGAACAACAGACTATGGGACAGAGACCACCGATATCCCCCCTCCGGATCCCAGCGCAGAGGCCCCACTCGGGCTTCGCTTCACACAACCAACCGATAAGACCGCCGCGACAGGGAGGTCCGTATCTACAGCCCCCGCCCCACTCTGCAAGCGGGTTCTTCGGGAGTGGCGGACTACTAAAGCCCGATAACGGCCAAAGGCTAAATAGCGGGAGGGACCATAGAAAGAGCTTCTTGGGTTTAAGGGACCGTAGCCATAGCGATTCGACCACGAACAAACTAAGCAAGAAGAAGAGTAGCATGTTTTGACGTACGGGCGTTCTTCCACAGCGACGGTTGTTGTTTTGCTTTTTGCGGCGCTGGGGTCTGCATCGTCATCGGTTTTATGTTAGCGGACGGGATATGGGGAATCCTTCCAATCCCTTGCCTATTTCTTTTCTTTTTTTTTTCCTTCTCCATCTTCGTCCGGACTACCTCCCCTAAACCGATAACTAATAAATTGATAATCCCGTCCGCCGGTACTAAAATTTATTATTTATCATCTATTTATTTTCCGAACGAAGGTTTGCGTATTTTCGGTAAGTTAGATGAGCTTGCTTGCCTGCTTGCCTGCCTGCTTGTTGCTGCTGTGTTCCTGGGGCAGGGTTTCCTGGGGGGTGGAGCTTGTCGGGGTGACAAAAAATAAAATAAATTTTCACGTTGAGATGTCGGGCGTGTATATTATTATTATTATTATTCGCGTACCAGACGAATGGGATTTTATATTATCCAGGGGATTTAGGGACTTTTTTTCTGAGAGTTTTTTTTGGTGCCAAAAAAAAAAAAAAAAGGCCGTCTTGAAACGCAAGCCCCCGGTTTTGAATTGGGTTGGGTTTTGACGCCTGCCAGTCGTATGCATCCTCACCGCCTTTCCGTTGAGAAGTTAGGTTGCGGGTTCGAAACCTCCTTCGCCGCCGTGCTCATCACGCTCGTCGTGGTCTGATCTTTTTTGTATTCTGTATCTCGAATGGCAGGTGGCGAGATGGCTTTTTCTTCTTTTTTTTTCCCATCGAGATGGGAGGGGAGATGAGCATCTGCGGGAATCGAGTGGCAGGCTTGTGTGGGCCAGCAGAAATGGCGTCGTGTGGCACAAGGCAAAGCCAGTTATCATGTAGTTGTCCCTGGGAACCCTGTCGCGCCGCCGAATTCGGCCTCAGTAGCAGGTAGAGTAGAGTGACGGCGTCCAATACAAACTGCGCTTGGATTGTGTCACAGCATATTGAGCCGATCTTTGATTGCTCGGACTGATTGATCTTGGCTTGGTGCTGATGTTCTCGGTTATGTCGAGGCCTGCTGGGTGGAATGGACGGTGGATGCCCTGTTGGCCCTGTTGACTCTCGTTGACTCTCGTCGACCCTGTTGGGGTCGTTGGGTTCTTGCCTCACTCGTGATCTGGGCCCTTGTCCGCTTCGCCGATTTGCTTGTTTTCACTCGGTCGTCTCTTGTGCGTCTCCTCGTGCGCGAATCGCATCTCGCTGATCAACCACCACTTTCCTTACTTTTTCCTTCCTAGCGAGGCAGAAAAAAGCACCTTCGAATACACCGTCCTGGAGTACGTGGTCACGCCGTCGCCCCAACATCCGCCGTTGCTCATCCCAGGAAATCTACGGGAGATCGAACGGTGCGCGACATCGCAATTGCCCAGCGACAAAGTACCCCAGGTACTTCCGGGGCCTTCGCTATTTGCCCACACCGCCGTCTGTCCGACCCCGCACAGAAGCTCGGTCCGTCCACCGTTGTGTTACATTCGACGGAACCAGAGGTCACCACACCACAGCTCTTCGTCAGCCATTCCAACCTGCGCTTTTCGGACCAAAACACTTGGAATTGCTGACCTGGTCGCAATCGCGCATACCTGCTTTCTCGCCGTAGAGCGGCCTGACAGAGCTCGTCGCACGGCATCTTCTCGTCCACCGTCGCGTGACCGGACTAGATTCGCGACTAGCAGCAACTGTGGAATCATCTGTCCGCGAGGGCTTCTGGATCGCCGAAAGCTGAAGGCCCTGCGAGAGCGGGCTTGCGTGGCTGGACCCCTCAAGGGACGATCGCGGGTACGCGCTGCGGTGATTTAGAACGTGGGTGCTTCGCGTTGCTTGAACTGACCGAGCGTCCCTTGCGTCGAAGCGTCGGGCTGCCCAGTGACCCTAATTCCTCAGATTCGATACTACCTACTCGCAGTAGCATGCCCTTGAAGGCGGAAAATGCAATAACCTCAACAGATCTTGGTGGAGAGCTGGAGGTGAGCGATATGGTGGATATAAACGAAAACGGCGTGGACGGGGCGGCGGTCGCAGCGGTTCCCACTAGTAACGGTGCGACTTCGTCAAGTGCTAAAGACGCGCTTCGTCCTAGGAGGAAGAAGGCGAGGAGAGCCTGCTATGCGTGCCAGAGAGCCCATTTAACCTGCGGTAAGGTCGCTGTCTGAACGGCTGAGGGGGGGCGTTCCCCCCGAAGCCGTTCGTGACGGCTAGCACTACAGACGGCAAGCAGCGAGCTAACTCTCACTATCGATAGGTGACGAACGGCCGTGTCAACGATGCATAAAACGTGGTCTTCAAGATGCCTGCCACGACGGGGTCCGGAAAAAAGCAAAATATCTCCATGATGCGCCAAATGAAGCTCTAATGCCTGGTGTGGCAGGAAACTTGAATAATATTAGCACCGTTCGGAACACCTCCTTGTCCGCCTCTGCTTCAGATACCACTCCCGGAGCAGGGCAGCAGCATCCTGGGTTTTTCCCATCAAGTCAACCTCAGTCGTCCGCGACGTTCGCAATGTTTCCCCACGGGACTACTACTCAAGGACAGATGCCACCGCCATTCCAGGATAGCACAATCAACCCATCTTCCTTTAGCAATCAGCAACCCCCAATGTCCCCAAAAATAACAACGGGCCAACAGGCCTCTCCGCTGCAGGTCATGACTGCTAACATGTCCCAATCGTCACCAATCACTCACGCACAGGCTCAAAATATCTACGGCGGGCCGCTGTTTGATCCTAGCGATCCGGCGCTCTTCAATTTTGATCTCGCGAGTTTGAATTTTGGTAATCACTATGGCGCTTTAGAGTTCGGAATGTTGGGTCACATGGCGTCTGGCACAGCAGAAACGCCCCCAAGCGACACCAATGCAGCTGCTACTCAACCCGGGGGTGGGGCACCCGGGTTTGCAACCTCCGGTTCGTCTGCCTACAGCTCGAGTCCTCGAAGTGCAGCAACTTACATGTTTCCGCAAGATGCTATGGCAGGCGACTGGCACTCCCCCGGCGGCGGAGCCCGACAGGGAGGCGTATTCAACGGAGGCCGCGTCCATTCTTCGAACGCCAACGTTCCCCACGCCTACGCCATCGGGATAGGGCCAGGTAGCCTAACCAGTCCCAGTCCTCCGGCGCCGAGTCCTCAGGGTCTTCTACCGTCTTTCGACCAGAGTCCGACCGTGCGAGACTTTTATAACAATAATACCGTAAGTGGCCAACAACAACAGCAGCAGCAGCAGCAGCAGCAACAGCAGCAGCAGCAGCAACAGCAGCAGCAGAAGCAGCAACAACAACAACAACAGTCGATGGGTGCTCCGCAGCAAAACGCTCCTACTACAACGCCAAAAATACAACCTCAACCTACTTTGGGAAAACGACATCGTGACCCATGGACGATCTACAAGAGCGTGAAACAGCCGTACCCATATACAACGGGATTCCATTCATTAACTGCTTTCTTGCAGAGACGCTTTCCCCCACAGAAGACCCTTCGAATTGCTAAATCACTTGCATCCATAAGACCGTCATTCATCTCGTGCACAAAAACATTAAATCGTGATGATCTAATATTCATGGAAAAATGCTTTCAGCGCACCCTTTGTGAATACGAAGATTTCATCAACGCCGTCGGGACTCCAACCATAGTGTGCCGGAGAACTGGAGAGGTAGCCGCTGTCGGCAAGGAATTCAGCATCTTGACGGGCTGGAAGAAAGACGTCCTCCTGGGTAAAGAGCCAAACCTCAACGTCAACACCGGGGGAGCCTCCGGGCCTGGGTCCAACGTCAACGCCAATTCACTTCGCAGCAACGCGGCGCGATATCCCGAGCTCAAGAACCGAGAAGACGACGGCCCCCCCCGCGCGCAGCCCGTCTTCCTAGCCGAGCTCCTCGACGACGATAGCGTAATTGAATTCTATGAAGACTTTGCCAAGCTAGCCTTTGGTGACTCCCGCGGTAGCATCAACACGCGCTGTAAGCTCCTAAGGTACACGACGAAATGGGGTCCCGAGTACGACAACAGCAGCCACAGCAACAATGCCGGTGACGAAAACGTCATCAAGACAGAAGGAGGCGCTCCCGACAGCAACAACAACATCAATAACATGAACAATAACATCAACAATAGCATCAACAGCAACACCATTAATCCAAACCCCAACAGCAAGATGACCCAAAACGAAGATCCCTCCACGACGTCCAACTCCACCGGCCCACCCCTCATGTCCCCCATGCAACGGAACCGCGCGGCTGGCGCCCACCACCAACAGGCCCCCCTAAAGCACGGGATAATCCGCACGAGCGTCAAGAGCGGGGAGGCGGGGTTCAACAGCCTAAGCACCAAAGACGGAAAAGTGGAATGCAGCTACTGCTGGACGGTGAAGAGGGACGTTTTTGATATCCCGATGCTGATCGTCATGAATGTTAGTCTCGCCCCCGGGAAAAAGCACCTGATTGCCATGACCTTTCGGCTGCGTTGGCTAACTTGATTGCTTTCCCGCTTCGATGAATATAGTTCCTGCCATGCATCTAAAGAATAAACCCCGCCCCTGTAAATTTCTGATCCTGTCTTTCGGCGCAGAGCCCTCACCGAGCTCCGCGCATGTCTTTCCTTTCTAGCGGCGTCATCGGTTGAATTTGCCAGACCCGGCCTTTCCCGTTCATTTCCCCCTCCCGACACCGCCCGACTCGCGAGCCACGCAATACATACACACGCATCAGCATCCACTGCATTCCACCCTTCCTTCCATCCTTCCCCCCCGCCCCAGCGACGATTATTCTTTTCTCCCTCCTGCCCACTGACCGGAGTTTCACCGAGGGGTTTTTTTTTGTCAATTTCCCATTTAGTTTTTTTTTTCTTCTGTTTCCCGGCCCGGGCCCGGAATCCGGTGGCTTTCGGCCATACCTGAGGGTTTTGCCCCAAAGCGTGTCTGTCTGTTCAAGGGTCGTTTCCCGTAAGCGGGGGGGGGGCGCCCACGGTTTTTTTTTTTAACCAAAAAAAAAAGAGAGCAAGAGAATTACAAAAAACGCATCGACATGGGAACACATTCCGGCATGCATATGGAAAAGAGAAAGAGAGGCCTTGAACCCTTTGTATCTATACATATGATTCTTTTGAACTTGGGAACTTTCCAGGATGGCGCGCGCGGGGTAGGGGTGGGGGGGGGTAGGGGGTGTTTAGAAGGTGATGGGGGGGCCTTTTTTTGCTCTCCACTGGGGGTGTTTTAGGGTTTGGGATTTGAATCACAAAGGCAATCGAAACGCTGAAAAAAAAAAAAAAAAGTAAAAGAGAAAAAGAAAGGAAATTGCACGGTTCTATCGGCGGCGACGATGGTGATGGTTCCGCGTGTCTGTCTACCTGTGAAGGTGAAGTGCGGAGAGAGATTTATCGAAAGGAAGGAACCAGAACCCGCATGTTGTACACGCATACATACATACATCCGTTCATCTATCTAGACCCCCCGCCGCCGCCCCAATCCGCCAACCCAAACCCAACCCGACTATCCCCTTTCTATAAAACCCACCCTAAACCCCAAAACCCAAAGGAGAAACCCCCCCCCCCCACCCCAAAGAAAAAAGCCCCTTACTCGCCACCACCAACACCGTCCGCATCCCCACCCCCCTCCTCCTCCCCCTCCCCATCC